>OZ012698.1:29792226-29824726 GCA_963942565.1 Maea johnstoni
ACTTTTTAAAATGGAACAGCCATAAGCTACATGAAGGTTCTAGAGAGCCTTATTTTCTCTCATCCCTCTTTCCTGTAGTGGTACTTATTAAGAGTAAATGATTTTACAGGTGAGATGTGACAATGAAACCTACCTGGTCCTGCATCCTTGACATCAAAGACGATGCGTTTCTGCTCGTTAAGAGCCAGCTGCATGCGGTTGTTCGCATCGAGCAGAGTCTGCCATCCGCCGACAACGCGAACCTTGCGGGCATCGGTCACCTTCGGGTGGAAGGGACTTCCTGAAATTCACAATAATAAAACAAATTGAAGATTTTTCTTCATACAAACAATATATCTATTGTAAACACCCTCAGAAAAAACAACTGAGTTTGATTAACTCATTCGTGCCTGTAGCAGCCAAAAACACCTGACTATTTTGGTGATATCTCTTTAACAAAAGTAATGGTTGGAAAATATTTAAGGAGAGTTGTTCATTAAGACTTTATCTACAACTCTCCTTCAAATAGTTTGCATATCCATGCTTCATTCTGAAGTTATTTTCAAAAGTGTGACAGGTACAGACTATACTTTTCAAGTAGATCACCAGGCATGAATGGGTTAAAAACTTTTGAAAATGGTAACTATAGTATGGATGGAAGCCAAGGGTTTCCTGAAATTCTTATAACATCCCCGTACCATCGATATCTCCAGAAATTCCAGTAACATCCCCTTACCATCAATATCTCCAAAGTAGAAATCTCCCGGAAGTTTTGTCCATCGTACCAAAGAAGGGCGACAGGAAGCTCTCTCATCGTATAACATTGTACCGAAATCCATATTGTCAAAATCCCAATAGGTATGAGGCAACCAAAAAGGCTCTTGGATTGATCAGTAAATATTGTCCAGCAATCCAAACGTCCAAATCTCAAAGAGTGCAAGATAACCAAAAAATCCCCCAAGCTGACCAATAGATATTGTATCACAATTCACACATCCAAATCCGATGTGTGTGAGACTGCCAAAAGTCTATTGGGTTGATCAGTAAATATAGTCCCACAATCCAAACGTCCAAATCTCAAAGTGTGTGAGACTACTAAAAGTCTCTTGGGTCGACCAGAAAATATTGTTCAAATCTCAAAGTGCTCAAGATGACTAAAAAACCTCCTTAGTTGACCAGTAAATATTGTTCAACAATCCATTCTGTCCAAATCTCAAGAAACTCCTTAGTTGACCAGTAAATATTGTTCATTAATCCATTCAGTACAAATCTCCGTAAACTCTGTAGTTGACCAGTAAATATTGATCAACAATCTGATCAGTCCAAGCCTCAAAGTGTGCAGGATGACCAAAAAACCTTCCAAGTTGATCAGTAAATAGTTTGAAATGATGTTTAGTTGACACTTCATGAGCGTGACCAATTGGCTTGAAATTTATCCGCTTTAAAGTGATGATGACAATCGCCTTTTATGATGGTTATATTTACGATGCATTGTTACTGATAATTTTCAAATGAACACTTATGCTATTCAAGTTTAATTGAAGACTTCCTGAGAAATTCACGCTAGGAGTTCAAGAGAAGTATTTTATGAAAGATGTCGGCCCCACCTGACATCCTTAAAGTTATTACAAATACTCATTCTGGGGCCTGTGCATATTTACAATTAGTTCTGATATGTATAATTAGAACCTTGCAAAAATATACATTTTCAAAATTGACTTTCAAAGTGTTGGCCCTGGACAATGTATAACAATAGAATTTCTGTCCACCTGTTGCATGCTGGCTCCACCTATAATTAAGAGCCTGGCAGTATGGTCAGGCTGCTCAGAGGTTGCCCTTATATATCTCTCTGTCAACGCAATAAAGCATGCCCGCCAAACATGACTAAATAAGTCCACATCGGCGTCACCGCGGCAACAGCAGGTCTGGCGAGTTCGAAGTAGGTAAAAACAACAAGGGTCATAAATACCGCAAACAGTGAAGGAAAAGTGAACCCCATCAAGCATTGCCAATATGCTGTCAAGGTCAAGGTCGGAGATAATTTATAGGGCAGGTGAGCAAAGGCCAATTAGCATATTGCAAAAAAAAAATCAACAATATAATTACATGTGGTTCCAGAGAAAATACACCCAATTTCTTTATACTTGATCTAATTTAGTTTTTCTCAATCTTTTATCTAATCTAATCTATTACTTATCATTTTTTTTTGGGGGGGGGGGGGGGGCTTAGAGAGAAGAACATT
The DNA here is from genome assembly GCA_963942565.1 of Maea johnstoni. NCBI lineage: Eukaryota > Metazoa > Annelida > Polychaeta > Spionida > Magelonidae > Maea > Maea johnstoni. The sequence continues at coordinate 29,794,448 of OZ012698.1, forward strand.
TCCATTCCTTCTTCCAACTATATCTAAATTGAAAACAAACATGAAATATATGCATCCATACTTAATTCTGTCCTGTCCTGACCGTACTTAATCCTATTGAAATTGCACTTTTTTTCCAATCCCCGTTATTGCACTATCGATGATCACATGAACTCACCTTCGATGTCCCTGCCGTTCCACTTGATCCTGATAGCGTAGACTCCCACCTCGACAGGTGTGTAGGTAACGATATAGCGCCCGTCACGCTCTGGCTCAATGTTACACTTAGCAATAGAATTGGGACCTGAAAAAGAAGAGAGAAATCAACTCATTTCTTACTCTTGCAAAACCAAAAAAAAAAAAAAAAAAGAATGAGTGAGAAAAATTTGAAAGATCTCTGAATTTAAGGTAAAATGATTTTTTACTCTAACAAACAAAAACTTAAAAAAAAGAAATTGATAATTAAAAATTAAAAAGCCTGATTGTTAGATGACATAAACCTTATGAGAGCATTTTTACATAATACATGTAGAAAAACCACACTAGGATGGAGAAATATCAATCAGAAGAAATTGAATAGCACTTCACATATTTTGCAGATCTAGCCTCGATTTCTAAGTTTTTATTGGAAATTCTAGAGTAGGAGTGAGTACAGGTGAGCCTAATTAAAATTGATGTGACAAGTCTAAATGATCAAGGGCAGACCTGCCACACCTACATCTCCATAACTCCCCTCCATGAAATTAAAAATAAACAAATAAAATAAAATTAAACTACCAAAATGGACTGATGAATAATTAATGTCTGTACTGTTAATTAGGAATTAATTTATTAAGAATTGCAAGGTATGATATCTTGACTGATGAAAAAGATGGTGCTATATTTAAGTTCAGCTTGGTATCCGTCATTTTCAGATTCAGCACCCTCAAATTAGGCTAGAAACACTGGATACCGACTTTTAACACAAAATGCCTCAATAGCCTTAACGAAGCCCCTTTTCTGGAATTTGCACCTGACTATTTCATGATTATCTTCATATTCACAGATCAAAGACTTCCTTATATGGCTATAACGTACCATCTACTTGTACGAAGAGTTCTCCTCTCATGCCCTTGGGGTCGACGTAGAAGACGGCGGGTTGGTCCTCCTCTCCCTTGACCAGGCCATCTCCGTACGCCGTGATCATGCCACCGTCAACAATGTTCTGGTTGATCGGGCATCCTAAATGATAACAAACAATCACAATTAATACTGAAAGAATTTCTGGGACACATAAAATGGGTAAATACTAAAAAGAACAAAAGTATATACATATATATATATATATATATATATATATATATATATATATATATATATATATATATATATATATATATATATATATATATATATACATATATATACACATATATATATATATATATATATATATATATATATATATATATATATATATATATATATATATATATATATATATATGTATATATATATATATATATATATGCGTATATATATATATATATATATTTATATATATTATATATATATATATATATCTATATATCTATATATATATATATATATATATATATATATATATATATATATATATATATATATATATATATATATATACACATACACATTCATATTATACATTCATTATGTGGTCTTATCAATTATAAGAATGTTGGCAAGTGTAAAAGTTTCTAAAGATAATACTGAATATCAGAATGATGATGATGATGATGATGATGATGATGATGATGATGATGATGATGATGATGCTGGTGATGAGAATGATGATGGTGATGAGAAAGATGATTACTACAAATGTATCATACTGATCCAGATGACATTCTGTAAAAAAATCCCAGATTCAAAAAGAAGTATTCCTGCTTACTGCTGGTTCGCCTCGATCTGCTGCTGCCCACTGAGCCTCCATTATAGGGGGCAGCACATAGAAAACAGCAAGCAAGGTTCCGTAATAGACTGCCCTGCCGCACAAAGGGCGCAAGACTGACCGCGTCCAGCGGCTGCCGATACATATCCTGAATATCATCATTCAAAGCGCTCAGATCGTCTTTTTTCACGTAACTGATCAAGGATTTTTCGTAGGTGCGATAGTCTTGATATAAGCTTTCCGTATCACCATCGGAACTGTGCGGTTCTGCCAGACGACCTACGTGCACTCGAGCGATATTTTCTGCCTCGTTCGCTGCGTGCACTAGCCGCGTATGTCTACGACATAATTTTGGTTGGTCGTAAATTTGTCCATCTGAAGATAGCACTATTCTCTCACTACCCACAGATCTTGCTGCTGATTGGCTGTTTCCCTCTTTCAAATGACCTTGACCTTTGGCCTTCATGTTCTTAAACCTTTCTAACGAAAGATAGCTGTCCCCGTTACTTATATTATCACTTAATCCATTCAACGAGGACTTTTCTACTTGACCTTCAGAAATATTCAAGGTCACATCTCCCTTTTCTCTCTCCCGTTGAGAAGATTTGCTGCCAGACACATTTTTTCCATTGGAGCCAACATTTGTGTAATTGAAATAGAGCGCATATCTCTGCATCTCTTTTTCTGACGGCGGTTTGTGGTGAAAATGTTTATCTACATTCAAACTGTCCATACTTTGATTGTCCTGGATAAATAATTCCGCTTCCATTTCATCCGTATCCTCACCAGTTGATAAGTACCCCGCGGGTGATGGAAAGCGGGGATTAAAATCGCCGCGTTTTAATTGCTGGCTCATGTGAGTGATCAGGTGACCTACATTGTTTCCGCGCTGGTGGAAAGAGGTCGGAGTGGGAACGGTTACGTTTTTTGTTCTGGATGTGCCGTAACCTCCAGCGGACATTCCAATACCACTATCACCCTCATTGCCGCCATCTTGCGGGATCCTCTGACCTGAATGCTGGATCATGAGGTTGGTGATTATGCCGGAATCGTAGTGATTTGTCGGCTGCGGGGCATCGTCTAAAAGGTTCACACCAAATAACCACGGGTCTTCCTTAGGTACCTCGCGATCTGTCACACCGTCTCCGGGTTTAGATTTCAGCAAAGGTTCATCTTCCCCGTGAGCATCCGAATCATCAGAGAGAGTTCGAAAACGCGACTTATTCTGCTTAAAAGTTCTACTTAATTCCGCTTGGAGATCGTGCATAGGACCCGCGGCGTGGCACGGCATGACCTTAATACCCTTTTTACCCTTAGACGCCCATTCTTGCTGACCTTCTAAAGTCAACGGGCTGCCACACTGGGGCATATCTGATTCATATTCCGTCTCCGATCTGCAATATTGTTCATGCTTCGTAATTTGACCTGCATCCCCTTCCTGGTCACATGACGTGACCGTCGTCAGAGAATTATCGCTGTGATTATAGGTGTCATTTCCCATGACTATAGTGTAGGCTTTTGGATGTAGGTGGCGCTCTTGCATACGTACCGTAATGGGCGCAGGGGGAGTGTGGTTGACAACTGTATCGTCACTTTGAACGTTATTTTCATCATCACTACTTATGCTGATATCAGAGCTGATATCGCTCCCAGATAATGTATCATCATTATCGTCCACTGTTATATTTTCTTGCGAAGCCCGAGTTCGCATCTGACTGACGAGGATGGAGACTAAGTTACCAGGATGTGGGCTGGGTGGGCGGTGGGTTCTATCAGGAGGGTGCGGACTGGGAGGGTCAGGAAAATGACTTTGAGGGGTAGGGGGTCTCTTCTTAGAATGGGGGCTGGTAGGGTGGTGAGAAGGTTCGTTAGATGAATATGGCAGTCTTTTTCCTGGATGTGGACTTGGAGGTCGACGGGGAAGGCTGTCAGTATTAGGGCTAGAAGGTGGACGGGATATACATTTTTGAAGTGGACTTGGAGGTCGTTTAGTACTACTGCTATAATGCAGAACAGAGGGTCTCTGAGTATACAGATCATTATTTGGGCTAGAATTTCGATGGGGAAGTTGGCTATACTTTGGACTTGGAGGTGGTCGAGGAGGGAGATTTTTATGATGTGGACTGGGGGGTCTAGGTGGGCGAGTGTTAAGACGTGGACTTGGAGGTTTCTGGGGTCGACTTTTATGATGTGGACTCCGGGGTGGCGAAGGGTGCCTGTCACGATGTGGCCCAGATCGACCATTGGGATGATCACCTAGTCTTTGACTAGACGGCGGATACTGTCCATGTTCTACATGATTGGGGCCAAGGGGAGTTTTTTTGCGCATGTCCAAACGATCGTCATCGGTAGAAGTATGCGAATGCTGGCCGTCTCTGGAACGTGGTTGTCTAGGGCTACCGGACACTCCACCTCCCGCTGGTCTATCTGTGGCAGGATGATGGCCGTTACGATTGATAGCTTGATGCCGATGATTATTATCAAGCAGTTGAGCATCATGACCTTGGCTTTCTATATAACCTTGACCTTCCATACATGTCAAGGTGGGTGGATAATTTTCAACATCACGGTCAGTAGGAGATCGCTGCCGATGATGGATATAAGATTTGTCAAGATCATTCTTCCTATCATTACTTGCTTTTGAAGGGTGAGAGCCGGGGCAATCTGATCTAGGAAGGCGGGGCTTAGAGTCCCTAGAAAGGGGGCTACTAGGGGGGCTAGAATTTCTATGATAGCGGGGGTCACCATTAGGGGAACCAATTACATTATTGGAATCACTATCTATGCTAGAACGTGGTTGGCTGAAGGATGAGGAAAATTTTGAATTTGAATTCCTTCCTTGCCTCTGATTGGCTGAAGTGTTTTGGTGGGTTGGCTCAGCCAATCGCATGCTTTGACTTTTCAGCACTGACGGAGAATGGAGACTGTTGGAATTATGAGGAGATCTGGCTTTCAAGGTAGGGGGCGTTGGGGGGCGAGGGGGTTTCTGTCTAAGACTAGGGGAGCGGGGTAGGGGTGTTTTAATCTGCTCTGGGCTTGCTGGGCTTCTAGTGTGCTGTATGTACACTCTAGAATGAGGGCTCATTGCACGCTTCCTCTCCCCCGGTTTCCTGGGGGCTGTCGTGTCAGCCAGGGGTGCTCTGGATGGGCGTGGGGGACTAAGAGACTGTGTGCAAGGAAGATTCAAGGCTGATGGAGAGGGAGGAGAAGGGGAGGAACTTGCCCCTTTCTTGCAGGCAGAACTACCAGAGCGTTTCCTTCTAGGGGGTGGGATAGGGGTGTCAGATGGAAGAGTTCCTGACACTGGACAAGAAGATGAAGATGATAGCCCCCTCTTTGCATCAGATTCACTTGCTGACGTGATTTTCATGGTGGAATTTTCATAACTTTTTTGCCCGTTTCCCTCTGACTTAGTACATGAAGTTTGAATGTTTTTCCTACAAAAATCTGGCAAGGGGGGTGGGATTGGGATTGGGGGAGCGTTAGTTTTATAATCGATATTGATATCCCTACTCTCATTCCCAATAGTCCTATGAATGCCTTCCTCAAACCTTTCAGTCATATTGTCAAAGTCATGATCAGTTACAAGACCAAAGGCTTCATCTATGATTGTGTCAGTTTCATCATCATTCACATGATCTGTCACATGACTTGTCACATGATTACTCTGATAGTCAACATCACCTAATTTTCCACTGTGCAAATCATGTTGAGAATCATTTCCTTCAGACTTTCCATTCCTTAGATTGAGTACATGACTTAAAGCTTCAATAATATTCCCCCTATTGATCTCATGTTCTTGATCCCATTTATTTTCTTTAGTTTGTTTGTTATTCGATAGCTGATCAGTCACATGACTGGGATCATTTTTAGTACTAGTCACATGGTCAGTCACATGACTGCCATCATAATAATTTTTGGTGACAGGATTTGTCACATGACTGTGATCATTCAAAGTATTGGTCACATGATCAATCACATGATCATTTTTCCCAATAGTCACATGACTGTAATCATTTCTAATATTGGTCACATGATCAGTCACATGATTATGATCACTTTTGATGTTAGTCACATGATGTGTCATGTGATTGTGATCAGTCCTGCTATCGGCCACTTGACCTGTGAGATGTTTGAGAATAGTGGGAGGTTGCTCGTGAGCATGCGGCTGTGAGATGACAGGAGCAGCAGGGACAGAGGGAGGCTGCGGATGCGGTTGCCGTTGGTGACGGAGGACAGCTGCTTGTGTTGGGAATGTGTGTTGAGTAACATCCCCATCAGTCTCAGCTGTCCCGGACGGCGGAGGGCTGCCGTAATCCTTGCGCGACCCGTCATTACCAGATTCCACAGGTAACTGACGATCCTCCGTCACCCTCCGGTACATTTTCACATTCTCATAGAGCACGTCCTCCTTATCAAAGGCACTGATTTCCGGGCTACGTGGGGGCGTGCTCCCAACATACATCAGAGTTTTTCCAGTTTTGTGTTTTTCCACCTCCTCCCAATGGATACTAGATTTACACGAAGTATCTTCATTCCGTTGTTTTAAGACATTATTCAACTCCTGGTAGAGGTCTATTTTATGTTTTGGGTTAAGTGTCTTGCTCCATATCTGTGGAGAAGCAACATGATTTGGTGCATCTCGTTTCAATATAGATGGCATAGTATTGGAGCCGAGATTGAAATCTCTCCCTGATCTCGGTGAAACTACAGAATTCCCTTCAAGAGGATCCGTGTCTATTTCAATCTCCGATACTCCACCGAAGCTTGTCTCTTTACGAGCTTTTGGAGTACCCGGTCCAAAATTTGCTATTTCGTCATTATTCAGTTTCTTTAATGCACTTTTCAACTCCACCATAAATTCTGCTTTCACAGCCATTTTGTTACTTAAAGTTTGTTAAGAAAAAAAGGCAAAAAATCATTTGTGAACTACAATCAATTAATTTATCACATTTAATAGCAATTAGACTGCTATTTTTGTCCAAGGCCACAGATCTAGGTCAAGGTGACTTCAACCATAGTCGAAGATTTGCTCCATATTTGTTATTATGAGTATAATCCAACGAATCCTGATCTTATGAACGAGTTACTCCTTTAGGTAAAGCTTGATGATTATTCACAGTCCGCGGTCATCAAGAAGTGTAAATATGATTTCTCGTCTCCATGTAAAGGTTCCTCTTTATGTACTGTCAAGTCATTACATTTATGAAGTACATAATAAAATAATCACATTCTCAAGAGAAAATATCTGATTTCTATTCCAATGGATAGTCAGATGGACAAATAGTAAATGTTTTTTCCAAATGAATACGTTTTGGGAATAAAAAAGAAATATTCCAGATCACTGCAGACCTCACTACCCTCAGAGTAAGATGAAAAACACTTGCTTCACAAACATGTCCTATAAAATTTGGATCCTAGATTCCTTCTGAATCAACAAGTGACTTCAGTTATAAGTATGTAAATGAAAACTGAGAGCTTTCAAGAAGTCATCACATCCCTAGGAGGAGCTGCTGGCTGTACTACAATTATTATCCAAAATACTCCCAAGTGTTGTTCCATGAAGAGTCATCGTAGGTGTCACTAAATTTTTCACAATACATCCATATGGTTTTGCAATCTTGAAAATAAAAGTTATTCCATATTGACTTCACACAGTGTACACTCTTGGTCCAGGTAGCAAAAGCTGTGCATATGACTTAGGCGCAATTAAGCAAAACTTTCCTGTGGCCAGCTGTTTTCACCATAGTCGCATACCTCCAATCTGATGTTCCTTAATTGCGCTTATGAATCGTACAATCCAAATACCACTGTGTGTGTGAAGTAAAAAAATCCTTGTCAATCAATGTGATAAATGGTGATCTTTCCATAGGCTATGTGTGTAGTCCAATATCTCTGAATAACCATGGTAACAAACGTACGTGAGAGCCGGGCCAGATAACCATGGTAACGGGATGTCCGGGGTTGGGTGGGAGTGGTCACGGCACAAGGCAGCATGATGCGGAGACCGTCCAAACATGTTACTGGCTCTCGCAGTGGCAGCTGGTCAGCCGATAAAAATATGTCACGTCTTGTTTGGCCTCTTAACACACAGACAATCTGTGCCACAGCTTTTACAACTTCTCATCGGCTGGCCGACCGGCCACGTCATGTCACATTTCACATTCTTAGCCAGACTTGACTGACTGGCATTTCTTGCCAAGCCGATCATATTTAGATGACCTATCTCATGTTTCATTAGAGTCGGGTTTGATCCATTTATGCCTGTAGCAACCAAAGCCGCCTGACTATTTTGGAGATATCTCTCTTTTAAAGGCAGTGGTTGAAAAATATTTGAAGGAGAGTTGTTCACTAAAACTTAATCTACAACTCTCCTTCAAATAGTTTGCAAATTAATGCATCATTCCTAAATTATTTTCAAAAGTGTGACAGGTCCAGACGAGATTCCTCGTGTAGATCCTCAGGCATGTATGGGTTAAAGACGTTGATGAGTGTTGAAGAGGAAAATGATTTATAGATTCCAGGCGGACTCTGTTAACCAAGCCTTGCACGAAAATTTCTGACAATTTTCTTCTGGACCTTTTATACTTTTGAATATAACTTTGAAATCAAGCACAAATTCCCAAATATTTGAATGAGAACTGTGGCTTTGATTCAGGTTGACATTTCTCCTTCAAATGTTTCATGAAAACGTCTCTTGTTGCAAGGACATTATCAAAATAGTCAGTATGGTTTTGGGCACTTGGGGCATTCATGGGTTAACCCATTAATACTCAAAACGTCCAATAGCAGCTTAACAATTTTGTTGATATCTTGCAGGCAAAGCATTTAAAAGAAAAATATTAGATGAAGAAATGTTGATCAGAACATTTTCAACAACTTTCCTTCAAATATTTTGTAAAATCTTTCTCAATTCCAAAGACATTATCAAAAGTATCAGAGATCCAGACGACAGAGTAGCTTTTAAGCAATGATAGGTCAACAGAAGACATTCACAACCTGTGGCATTTTGCTTCTACAACTTATTACCAATTGCATCATGCTTTCACATCCAAGTCAGATTTTACAAGTGGAATTTCTGAGTGTCATATTGAAAATATTTTTATTCTTGTTGCACCACAGGAATAATAATATCCTCAATATGACCGACCAAGAAATTTCACAATTAAGTCCAAGTTTGTTGTCCAGGTAGTGAAGAGTGATGCCAGCTGTACGTCTGATCCCTCAGGCGTATCGCTTACAATACCTGGGGGCAGAATGTTATGACATAATTGGATGATCACTGTATCTCCCACCAGTGCATGAGCACTGTGCTGACTCATTAGTGCTCACCTGGGAGTCCCCTTGGAGAGACAAAAAGTGGGATTCCCGTAGTTATTTCCTGCTTCTTAGAATCAGTTATAGAAGGCCTTAAAATGCTTCCAACGCTAAGGCTAATTGTGTCCTAAGCACAAGGATGCAAAGAATTTTAGAAATCATTTCAACACTGTCATGCTGGTATTCATTAGAAAGCTCACGCTAAGTACTCTTCAGATGAGGTTCTATGTGCCAGGGTTTCAGTCATTTTCAGTTTTTGCAAAATTTTGTATTGGCAAAATTAGACACCAGCAGCATAAGGGTTAAAGATCAGTGGTGTTTCAGCAGTAAGACCAGAAACATGACAAGCAAGGCACCCCTTTGGAGGACACACTCTACATGTCTAGACAGCTATCCTACTACAATCAGTAATTAAAGAACCATAAGGCTGTTCCAATTTGAGTTTCAGCAGTAAGACCAGAAACATAACAAGCATGGCTCTGTATGTCTAGAGAGCTATCCTACTACAATCAGTAATTAACCCTACCGATGCTGAGGCTCCTATCATCCAAAGCACAATGAAGATTTTTAAAAACCATCTTAACCCTGTCATATTGGTATTCATTGGATAGGTCTCGCCAGGGTCTTAGCCAGGATTTAGAAACTGGGTGCCAAAAATTGGCAATTGTAAAATTTTTGGGCGTCCAAATTTTTAAGGGGGACCACAATATACTCAGATTTCAACCATAAACATGTATAAACTTATCAATAAAAGGCATGATATCCTTATACAATGTCATGGGAGTTATATTGAGATGAAAATATTCAATTATATGCTTGAGATTGACATTTTAAGAAATTCCTCACAAAATATTTTGGGTGTCCTGAGGGGTGCTTTGGAAGTGTTTGGGTGTCCAGACGCCCTGCTGGCTAAGACCATGAGTACTCTCAGATGAGTATCCATGTGCCGGGGTTTCAGTTATATTTCAGCTTTTTTGTGTCATTTTGTATTGGTCGATTAGTCACCCGCAGCATAAGGTTTAAAGGACCAGAAAGCTGGTCCAATTTGTGTTTCAATAGTAAGACCAGAAAGCATGGAGTATATTTGAAGATAGCTTGCTCCATGCTTAGAGGAGGACAAGTGTCAACTCTCAGCCAATAGGATGCAAGCAGCAAATTCACATTATGCCAAATTCACATTAAGCACAGCGAATCACCCCACCTGGTGGTGAACTGAGTGAACTAAAGAGAGACATTCTTGCCATAATCTTCCCCCTGACCGGCTGTCGCTGAAACCGTCTAAGAGAGGATGATTGACATCAAACACGACAAGATCTGTGGTGCGAAAACTACACATGTTGTGTCCTAAACTCCCATTAATCTCCATGGCATTCTTCCTGTCAGGGACCAGAAAGTACCATTCTTTAGTAAGGATCTGAAACCAATTCTGACACCTGGGGTGATCAGCTTGACTGCTTCTATGGGAAAGCTTTTTTTCTGTAATCCACAGTGATTTCCATAAAACCCTTTGAAATTCTCTCTCATCAAGTACCTTGTTTGATAACAGTGATGATGATGATGATGATGATGATGGTGACCATGACAACGATAATGGTGGTGATGATGATGATGATGATGAAGGCAAACATGTCACCTTTGATCTTTGTTAAATACAAAACACAAATAACTCTGAAACCTGTGTTCATAAGACAATGACTGTGATTATAATGATGATGATGGCAATGACAACAATGAATGACGATAATGATTAAGGTTCCCTACCTGGCAGTTCATGGCCACCATAGTTGACGTAGATCTTGTGGATGCCGTATTCCTTGGGCACGTAGGTGACCTTCTGGCCATCGCTGATTGCGCTGGTGGTGAACGCGATGTTCTTATTGGTTGGTGAGACAATGCGCACCTCTAGGTTGGCGTTTCCTGCGTCAGTGTAGTGAACTGAAAAAAAAAATAAGAAAAGATTTAGTGGAAATATGAAAATGAATTCATAAATTTAAAAGATAAAACAATTTAAGGTAAATTCTATTCTTTTTCTCTCAAAATTTGAAATATGAAATTGATCTAAATCAGATTTAAATTTAATGAAATATCAATATCAAATATTTTTTGGCAATATTTTTTACAAAACAATTGAAGATAAATTCCAATTTCTTTCTTGCAAAACTTTAAATTCAAAATGAATTCAAATTTAATTCAAATTTAAATTCCAAAATCTGTTTGAAACAATCTTGTGTGTATTTGCTTTTATCCCAATCATACTCAGTAAACCAAGATGGTATTATATTATAAAAAAAATTCAAAACAATGACAATTTTGAAAGTTTTTAGGAAAAAATGTCGGAAACTATTTCCAATAAATATTGATATCACAATACTGTACATTGTGCATTACAAAGTAATGAAAGAGTAAAATGAAAAGATTGACTTACTATCGAAACTTGTCTCTTTCTCGATCTCAGCCTCTCTCAGTCCCTCAACTCTGATCTTAGCGGGATCGTAGATCTCCACCGAGAAAGGACTGCCCGAAATAGGTACATCTCTATAGCGAACGTCAATAGTGTGGCAACCTAAAAATATACAAACAAGAAATCAGTCAATGAATATGATAAATGAAAAATCATGAAATGATAAATCAGGTGACCATAATTCAATATATATCAAGCATACTTAACCCTTCCAATGCTGAGGCTACTTTCGTCCAAAGGACAACGATGCAAAGATCTTTGAAAACCATCTAAACCCTGTCATGTTGGTATTCATTGGATAGCTCTCGCTGAGTACTCTCAGATGAGTACCCATGTGCCAGGGTTTCAGACATTTTTTCAGTTTTTTTGCATCATTTTGTATTGGCCAAATTAGCCACCAGCAGCATAAGGGTTAAACGATTAGAAACATTTACAAAATTAAATATGGAAAATTACTTTAAGACTGACAATACTTATAGGAGACAGAGGATCACAACAAGCCATCCAATAGTTTACAAATTATGATCACAAAAATCACATCACGACAATTTGAAAATGTCAGAGATGTCAGCAACAACAAGGCAAGGGGTGAATTTGAATGGACCAAGGACCTTGATATTTAACCTTGATCTTTGGCCTTGATCAAAGTCAAGTAAATTGGCTGGCATCATAGTCATATTCTTAGATTTCTTTTATTTGATGTGTTTAGATCACATGATTGCGTATCAGAGATAACATCTTCTTTGTTGGTAGGAATTAATTAGCAGTTATTTGGGAAAACCCTCAAATGTAATTTCCTCAAGAATGTGAACAGCTCGTAATTTATGCATGTCCAATAGTGTTGAATCTCAGCACCTCCTAATCAAACACCTACTTTGAGGTTATACTGCATATGTGTGATCAAAATTGTTCAAATGGTCATATATTGTAAGGGTATCCGAAATGGTACAAATGACCATAAAAGGGCATTCAAAATTGTTTAAATACAAGAGTCCTCATTCGTTTGTCTCTTAGTGACGTCACACTAAGTCAAGATTCGGCAAAATTAGGTGTGTCTAAGGATTCATAATGGGTCCTATGGTGATAGGTCTGTGGCGACTAATCCATGTTCTATTCATCTAAGATAAGGGTGACAGTAATTGGGCACTCACCAATGAAAGTAGAGGAGTATTCGACCTTGTAGTTCCCGTCGGCTTGTTGTATGAGCTTGGCTGGCAGACGCTGGCCGTTAGGGGCTAATAGGAAAAAAATAGGGCATCCATTTCTCAAAAACAGTCCATAATATAGCTAAACTATTCCTAATGATGTCAATACTTATAGCTGTTAGTAAGTTAAAGCATACTAGTAGGGTATTAGGGAGTTTGTGCAAAGTTAGCCTTTGTGGTCATTTTGGTGTATTTTCTATTATGAGTCTGATAAAAATACAAATATTTAAAAAAGAAAGAAAACAAACTTTTTAGAAATATTTTTGGAGTTTAAAGAGACATTTTAAATATAGATCATTTACTTCTGATGATATTGAATTTTGTCAGACCACAGTAGAATAACGGGAGAACTTGATTTTGTGCATAGGCTAAATTGTTTTGTGCTTTGTGGTTAGGAATGAGGGTGGTATCAAGCATTGTTAGTCAGGAAAACAGCAAAAGACATATAACAAGACAGAACTTACAGAAACAGACACTAACTAATAGAAACAGGAGAGACACATGACAGCACTAAAACTCCATCATAGCCCACTTCCACATTAGTTCTATATTTGACCACTAGGTGACAGCACTACAGTTCAACTAGACATAACCCACACCAGAAATCATGTTAGTTTCATTCTGTCCACCAGGTGGAAGCACTACAGGTCAACTTCACATAACCCACACCAGATAAATAAGTAACACAGTAAGAGTGGTTAGAGATTCACTTTATTTGGTTAACTGCATGAGTAAGTACAAAACCATCACCACTATTCAGTACAAGTCTAATTCAAGGATAAGTTGTGCATAGGTTAGTTCACAGCTGTAACAATTTCAACTTTTTATTGGTTTATTGCTTTAGTATTCTTTCAACCCATTCATGCGGCTTTAAGTTTTTGATATCTTAGTGAACAATACATATTTTGTAAAAAATATTTTAAAGAGAAATATAGGTAAGATTTTAGCTTTCAAGCAGCTCTCTACTATTATGTAAAAGGTTTGCTTTATTTCCAAGTAATCTTTAAAACAGAGATATAAGTAACCTAGCATGTAGTATGAATTTCTCTGTTAATAAGCAACACCACAATCAGATTACACTTAACAAACTGTATGCATGAATGGGTCTATAAGAAGAGAGAGTGAATAGATTGCATGAAAGATTTAGTGCATGTTTCTGCAGCCATTGAAAAATATTGACAACTACCACAATGGTTAAATACATTATTTATTCTATTCAATTTAAAGATCAACTGACATACTCCAATACCAAACTATCATTTTAAGGATATCTATTTATAAGCCGATATTGAGGAGGTAAATGTGTATTCCAAAAATCACAGTGCTATAGTAGTATTGTCTGTTTTAAATATATCAGATTTTAATATGGCAAATGGGAATTTTATCAAATCTAGAAATATATTCATCTTACCATAGACTTTTACTGAGCAAAACAAAGTCTCTTAGTTATCATGTATACATGGCATGTACTTTTTAAAAATATGTTCTAAATATCGCAGAAAAATCATCTGAAGAGGATGAGTCTTATAACTAATCAAATAATTGTCATCTTCACATTTTTTTATATTTTTGAATTACTTTATATCATTGAACTTAGTCATCCCTGAGTGTTTATAAAAAAACTCATTTTGTGGATATCCTAACGATGAAAGCATAATTTGAAAAAAATTGTTACATGAATAATGAACAGCTGTTTTCAGAAGTTAAGGTAATTGCTAATAATAATAATAATAATAATACATTACGTAATTCTCAGTTTCTATGCTAACTATCTTCAGGTTTGCTGACTTACCGGTGACGAGTATGTTGAAGTCGTTTTCGTTGAGGCGTGCCCCCTGTGTCTGAAGCGTGAACCACGCCATGGTCTCGACCATGGTGTGGCGCGTGTTCTGCAGAACAGACAGATTGGCTCCCGGATCAAGGGCCTTGGTGATGATTGGACAACCTGGGGTGGAGAGAAATACACAGGTAGGAATAATTAAGCGATGTTTAAGCCATCCAGAAATTACTACTTTTCAAATATAATTTTATGATAGGACAACCAAAATTAGAAATAGATAAACAGGTTTTAATGATTAAATCATTGTTATGCTATCGAGAAGTTATCAAAAATAACACTTTTCAAATTTGATGATTTCATGATTGGAAAAACGTGAAGTGGAAATAGATAATCAGGTATCAATGATTAAATAACGCTTATACCATTGAGAAGTTATCAAAAATAGCGTATTACAAATTTGATGATTTGATGATTGGAAAAACCTGATGTGGAGAGAAATAAGCAGATATGAATAATCAAATGATGCTTATGCCATCAGAAATAACACTTTCCAAATTTGAGGATTTGAGGATCCATCAAAAACTTTGCAGAAGTATCCAGCATCCATGGACAATTTCGAAGAGAAACTGTGACAAAGATACTTTTTAGAAAATATTTGAAGGAACTATCAACATGGTAAATCCACAAACAATTCTTGTTCAAATAGTTTGCAAATTTTTGCAATATCATCAAATTATTATAAAATTATTTTTAAGATCCAGAGGACAATTTTACCTGGCACTTCTGCGTAGTTGAAGGTAACATTGATCTTGTGGTCGCCGGGACGGTCTGGGACGTAGGTGAAGCTATGGCGGTTGTTTCCGAGGTTGGATCTCTTGGTACGGAGAGGTTTGTTGTTGTGCAACACCTCCACATCAATGTCACCGGGACCGGCTGCAGACGCATCAACTGGAAAGAGAAAATACATCAAATTATTGTATAATTCGTCTTGCTTATAGGAATAAATCATGTTAAATTAAAATAATGTGACTGCTCAGCTTAGATTTAATGTGACAATGTTTTGATATAAGTGTATTATTCCATCAATAATCTGTTTATTGTTACTTAAAAGAGTATTCATTTATTTATTTACTCATCTATCTAATTTTGTGTAATAAACCATTTATGCTCACAGTAGCCAAAAGCAGCCTGACAATTTGAGGAAAGTTTTTCTTTATAAAGCATAGATGGGAAAAATAATTAAATGAGAAATGTTTATCAAATCACAACCAACAATTCTCCTCCAAATATTTAGAAAAATCACTCATCATTCCCAAGATATCATCAAAAGTCTCAAAGATCCAGACACCAATTTCAGGAGTTACGTTTTAGCATTAATTGATGAAGTAAAAAGCTAAAATCATTAAGTTTTGAGAATGTTAGAGAATGAAGTAAAAACATACTTTAAAAAATCAAAATGTTTTGAGGATGATTTTTTACACTCACCAATGAATGACATCTCACATCCGACCATATCTTCCAAGTCAATCTCCTCCACGATGACTTTACGGGCATCATGGGTGTCCACATCGAAAGGACTACCGTAGACCAGTCCGCCGCCGTATGTGACGTTCACGCGGTGATTTCCAACCTCGTTGGGTGTGAAATTTACGCGATACTTTCCGCCGACACGTTCAATGGTGAACGGAACGGGACGGCCCGAGGGAGCGGTGATGGTGACCTCAACGTCTGCGTCCGGCGCGCCATGCGGATCGATATCGAAAGCGACGTTCTTGTGCAGAGGTGCGTTCTGCAGGTTCTCTGTCTCGATTCTCACGCTGCTGCTGTCGATGACCTGCACCTGGAGAGGTGAGCCAGGAACCACGCAGTCGTTAAACTTGACGTCGACGGTGTGTACTGAGGTGTCGCGTGGTGTGAAGGAGAGCTCGTAGACGGCGGTGGATTTCTGTGTGGCGTCGCTGCGGATCAGCTGACCTGCGCCATTACGGACCTCGACTTGGAGGGTGCCTTGGCCAGCGCGGCTACAGTCAGCTGGAGGAGAAGAAAGAATCGATGTAGATTTAAAAAAAAAATTTAATGTTTTTTCCTGCATAACACTCAGCTAGAGGAAAATAATCAATCACTGTAGTTTTACTTAATTAAAAAAAGAAAGAAATTCCTCCATAACAGCTAATATGACCGTCATATAGTACAGATATAGAAAATGAATCGTTGTACATGTAGTTTTTGAAAACATTACCTACAACTTTTCTCACTTCATTTCTAAAGATAATCTGTATTGAATTGACAGCATGAATGTAGAAAAAGACAATCATTAATTACATTAATACCAAACTTATATCGCTTTTATTGACAATCCTTCATGACTGTGTATACACTTATGAAAGAAAGGTGTGTGTACCTTCGAAAGTGACGGGCTGGTTGATGAATCCCTTCTTGAGGTTTCTGATCGCCACCTGGCTGTGGTCCCACACATCACAGCTGAAGGGGCTGTTAGCCACGTCAACATCTGCGTACTTCACAAAGATCCTGTGGCGACCTGAACAAAATAACAAGTAAATATTGTCAGAGAAGACTCTTCTCGTCAATGGGGGAAATTAAAATGATGGCAGTGATGATGGCATGCAAAGGTGTATCATACTACTATCCACCTTTGCAGCAATATTACTAGTAAGGTAGTTGCTAAGGCCATACATGTACCAGCAGGTTAGATAAGATATTAAAAGACTAAAATGGCTGCTCCCAGTGCCTCCATTTCTTGTCTGTTAGGATTTGTTTAAACAGCAATATACTTTATGTATGAAGGTTGGCAGTGGTGGGAACTTGGGTTTAAGTAGAGAATAACCTAAGAAACTATTTGGGCCTATGTTTTATTCATGGTGGATATTGTCCTTTAAGGTAGCGAATTGATAAAGACATATCAAAATTGTATCCTTACCAATTTCCTCTGGGACGTACTCGCAGTTGAAGCCGCTCTGGCTGGAGCCGGAGATGTCGACGGGCCTGTTCTTCCCAGAGGGCGCTGTGACGACGCAGGCGAGATCTGCGGCGCCCACGCCCGCGGTGTCCACCCTGAAGAACGCCCGCTGCCCGACGCGGCAGCTCTGGAGACCCTCACCGCTCGCCTTGGCCTTGCTGCCGTCCAGGACAACACACGTAAACGGACTTCCTAAAGAAACAAATACACAGAGAAATATGAATAACAAGGTAATCATTAAGGGGAAATAAATTCATCCTTTTGAAATTTTAATTCTAATTCAGAATTTTAATTTTGAATTCTAACTTTGAATTTTAATTTTGAAATTCAAAATAAATCAAATAAGTTATTTAAATTTTTCTTTTTTTGTTTGCATAAGAATTTTAGATCTTTATAGATGGTTACAAATTATTTATATTCAAATTTTAATTTAAATTCAATCAAGTCAGTTGTTTTAATTTTTCTTTTGGATGCATACAAATTTTCAATTTGTATAGATGGTGACAAATTAAACTTGTGCAATTTAAAAATTGTACACTTTTTTCTGATTTACATATTTTTCTTTCACATCAAATACACAAGTAATTAAATAGATAGAAAATGTGAAGAAATATGAATCATGATTGATAAAGCCAATGGGATTCATTCCAAGGTCTGATTTTTGCAGATGAAAGTTGAGATAATGAGCTTAGCCAAAAAGGAACAAATTTAGCTACCTTTTTACAAACAATCTAATGTCTTCAATGTGAAAGATATGTCAAATACAATCAAGTGTTCAATAAAAAGTCAAATAAAACATGATTACAAAAAAATCTTCAGCATTGAAGAATGCAACTGAATAAATCAACATGCTAGAAACATTGAAATAACATGGTCAAAAGCGAGTAATGATACAAAAAAATAAAACCATACAGATACAACATGCAGCATTAATTATGATGACAACAAATACAATGACCAAACAAACAGATACAATTACAGACAAAGAGGATGTCATCTTATACAATACAAAAGCAACAAATACATTCCATAAGCACAAACCCCATTCTCCAATACAATCGTGATGACCATTCATTTTCCAACAGAGGTATATTCAAGTTTTTTACTTAATACATTGTGCATTTAACCCATTAATGCTCACAGCAGCCAGCTTGACAATTTTTGATGAAATCTTTAGAGAAAAAGCATGGTTGGGAAAATATTTTAAGGAGAAATGTTAGTTAGGACACTACCAACAACTTTCCTTCAAATATTTTGCAAAATAATTTCCTATTCAAAAATTATTGTCAAAGGAGTTATCGATCCAGACAACATTTTCTAGAGGGAACTCTTAAGCATGAATGGGTTAAGGACAGTATATTCGTTGTTACATATTCTGATAAATACCAGGAACCATAAACTCTCAGTAATTTGGGCCACTTTTTATCAATTACAACTTTTATGGGTCGAGGGAGGCCAATTTTTTTCAAATACTAACGGAGCAGTGAGATCTGCCGGGTGGGATGCAGCAATCCTATTGTGATTGTAATTATCCAAGAACAAATGTGATTGTGGTGACTGGCGATAGATTGAGGGTGGCCCATATAAGTAATTATAGTGGCCGAAATTCCTTGGGTGGTCTAAATTTTTGAGAATTTATGGTAAACTCTTTCCTCTGACTCCCTGGTGTCAGATTTCTAAACTATCAAGTCAACATCTTTCATGCTTCACTATGACCTTTTATATTGATTGCATAGCAAAGCAACAACCATCCATAGACTAACTTCCAGTCCACGAGGCCTCAGTTCTGTAATGATTTGATCAATTCTATGCTATTATCCTCAAAGAGACTGGTAGTTAGTCTATATGTATCTATGATCACTATAGTTTCCATCACCACCATATTTCCATGATTATCCACAGCCAGCTGCCGCAACATGCACCTAAAATATAAACAATAAACCAATGTAGATGATTCAATATATATATATGTATATAAATTCAACTCAATGTACATGATAAAAGCACCGTTTCATGTTCTCATACTGAAGAAGTCTATTGAGGTAATATCACTCAAATCTATGCTATATTTCAACACAAACGTTTTAAAAATAAAAGATTGTATACAAAGTAAAATCTCTGGATGAGGATACTTGTCTATTATGGAAACCCATTGCATTCAGTCTTTTTGCACCAATCCAGTTTAGAATTGAAAGGGGGTGCGAGGGGTTTGACATACCAGCCAAATATCCCATATAATTGAAAATGTTGATTTCTTGCAAAGAATTGTCATTTTTCTTTACTTTTCCTTAAAACCAATAGGGTAGGACTAAATCTGTGTTAAAAGAAACCCCCAACATACCTAAGAAATACTCTAAATGGAAATACTCTAGGTCCCACCCATCACATATTGAAGCCCCTCTATTCCAGACACCAGGCTAGTTTCAAAATGGAACAAAGCTTACAATAAAAGCATTATATTATGTTATTTAATCAGAACATCATATTTAAATCTGATTGTCATTTATTAGATTTCCTTGAAAGGAATCAATTCATACTTTCACCGAACTTCGACACATGCTGACAATATTGACACACCTATAGAAAAGCAACCTGACCATCAATCCAAATTTCCCACCACTCCTAGTTCTACTCCCAGCTTAAAAACACATCCTCATGGTACTCTTCATAAAGATAAATTCTCTGCATACCTGCAACTTCCTCCTCACAGAACTTCACGTAGACATTGTAGCGGTAGCACGTGGGTTTCGGGGTGAAATGTACACGGAATCTCGCCTTAGATTCCTGCTCGAGATAGTTGGGTATACGCTGACCGGATCGCTCACAGACCACCTCAACCTCAATATTACCTGCCCCCGCCTCAGACGCATCAACTGCAAACAAGCAATCAAAATATCTATAGCATTTACTTATTAAAGTTACTAATGCTGAGGCTACTTTTGTCCAAAGACCATTCTAAATGTGTTCTGTATGTGGTCATTAATTTTCGCCATGTTTTGACAACTATTGAAAGAAAGATGTCAGAAGCAAAAAAAACACACGCTAAACACCATTTTAGTGATATCTCTCCAACAAAATAAATTTTCAGGAAAGGAAGGAAAACTATTCATCAGAAAATAATGAAGAACTCTCTTTAAAATATTTTTCCAATCTGTGATTAATTTCTAAGTTATTTTCAAAAGTAACATAAGTCTAGACGACAATTGTCATGAAAGTTTCCAGGCATGAATGGGTTGAATAATATTGATTGCACCCCAAAACTGTGCAATAGCAACTGATGTAAGTAAGGCATGAAAACAAGGAAAAAAATAATCCCACACACCTAGAAACTCCATCCGAAACAGAAACAACAAAAAATATCCTAAATATTTAATTACGGAATTTTTTTTAATCAAACACACCTAAAAACTCCATGCGATCCTCTCCGAGGATTCCGTCCCAGTCTCCGCTCTCGAGGCGCTTATCTTTGATGATGCGCACCTTGCTGAGATCGTAGACGAAGGCCTTGAATGGAGAGCCCCCTATTGGGTCCTTGCCGTACTGGATGTGTATGGTATAGACGCCCAGCTCAGCTGGACAGTATTCTACCTTGTGCTCCGTCTGGCTGATCGTGGTCACCTTATAACGCACATTCTTCTTGCTTGGTGCTGGAAGCAAAAGAATAATGTTTAGCATTTTTCCAGACTTGAGTGTGACGTCACATACGTACTAGTCAGTTGTTAAATTATTAATACTTAAGAGTTATTTATGAAATTTTTCTCTTATTTTTAAACGATTTCCTTACTCTTCAGAGCATCTAGTTATTTTAAAACATATTTCTTTCAAACATTAAAAAAATTCTAGTTTCAATTACTGAATCATTCACCAGAGCAAACAGATGATGATTTTAAGGGGCATTTCAGACATGAAGAAGTCAAACTGATTACAGAAGTTTTGAAACTTACATGTGATGATTATTTAAAGAGGCACTTCTACATAAAAATATCAAACTAAATAAAGAGATATTAAAACTTACATGTGATAGTGACGTATGTTTCTGCGACATATCGTGCAGCACTCGTGTCGATGATGAAGGAGGTTTGCCGATTAACGTGGCTCTGTCGTAAACCTTGCCCGTCGGCAACCACCTGAACATCGTCAATGACCCTGATCTCATGAGGCGATCCAGGTACGCTCTCTCTAGTGAAGGTGAGGTAGGCGTAGTACTTATCGGCGGTATTTGGTGTGAAGCTGGCGCGATAGAGGCCCTCGCCCTTATTGATCAGTTTACTGTTCACCTTGACCCCAGCAGTCTTGATGGCAAGGGCAAGGTCACCCATTCCTGCCTTACTGATGTCAACTGAAAAATGCAAAAATATAACAATGAATAAACATACATGAGATACACAACATTCCCTTGCTCAACCCTTAGAAATTTTAACATAGAAAACCAATTTCTCATTAAAAGACTCAGGTTCTATAGTAAAAAGATATTAACGAATGCAGACTTCATTTTAACTTATGTTGACACACATATTTATGTTGACTAAAGTATACATAAAACCAGATAGGAAGAAGCTGGAGGGTAGCTTGCTTCTTAACAGTAAGTACAGAAACATCATGAGTTCAGCTCCCCAAGGAAGCGATCAGTGGAACTTTACTGCCAGCTTATTATTGGCTGAAAGCTGGTATTAATTTTCTTCATAGAATACTGTCAGAATAATGCCCTGATGGCCTGATGAGTGGTTGAAGGAATTGCCACTGACAGCTGGCTGTCATTGGTAGCTTGGATAACTTATTTGCCCTAAAAATCTAAATAGCACTTACTATCAAATTCCACAGCCTGCCAGACAACTGCTTTGTGGATACGCTGGACGCGTATTTTGCTTATATCGTAGACCTCTGCGGCAAAGGGACTGCCCGGGATTTCTATGTCGGCGAGGGTGGTAGATATGAGGTGAGGTCCCACCTCTGTAGGGGTGAATGCAGCCTTGATGTATTTAGCATCTTTAGTGAACTCAACTTTGGCCTGGGTGGAGCGGTCTGACGGAGCTGTAATGCATGTAAAGTGGTCGAGGTCATGTTTAAGGTCAACAGGATGGAGGTCATTGCCAATTTCAAGGTAAATGGAATGAAATGCATATTACATATCTTACATAGCTGATAAAAAAGAAATGTGTTTAGAATGAAACCATGCATCTTTCAATTGTTAAACTTTTTTATAACACGTGCAGATACAATCTACAATTAAATCATATAGTTACAAACTTTATCGTAATTTAAATTCTTATCATCTACTTTTGGAAAAAATCAACGAACACATATTTGCATAAAGAAAGATGAAAAATTCCTAGAAAATCTAAACCAAATGTTAAAAAGGATTATTTATATCACAAATCACAATAAACATTTATAAACCCGGCTAATCATGCATACTTTTAAGTAGTTCTATTGTAAACAACTTAAATTTAAAACAATGTAATTCATTGTTACCTTACCTATTATCTCGACTTTGCAGGCTTGCCCAAGATGGCCGCTCTTGCGAGGATCGATGGTGACTATGGCCAGTTTGTGTATAGGGATGCGCATCAGAATACCTTCTCCAAGAAATCCAACTTTCCCCGTCGTCTCAATCTCACATGTGAACGGGCTGCCTATATATAGTAGTCCAGAAATTGTTAGGAATTGTTCTGCCGGTCCACGCGATGACTTTCACCCCTCCAAGCTGGAGATCCCTGGCGGCACCCATGCATATTGTCCGTAATACCACTTAACAATAACACTCTTGTCCTGTTTTCCCAACAATAGCAACATTCTCTATTGTCCACCCTTACAACCATTGTTCTTAACCCATACAAATCTGAAGCATACTCATGGTCTGATATATGTGAATATTTTGATAACCATGTACTATTTTGAGAAATACTAAAAAAAAATTTGATGTTTCTGTTGTTATTTTACATCTCCTTGTTCTGATTATTTTTTGAACTATACTAAAATTAGCGAGTTTCGTTAAAAGTTCTCAGACCATGTGTATGCTCGGATATGAATCGGTTAACCCATTCATGCCTGTAGCCCTCACAAAACACTGGCCTATTCCGCTCATATCTTTTTGACTAGATCATTTTTTTGGAAATATTCGAAGGAAGGTTGTTGATTAGAACCAAACCTACAAATCTCCTTCAAATATTCTGAGATTTTATTCTGAAATCCGCCGTAAATTAAAAAAGTATCATATAAGCAGACGAAACCTGTTGAGGAAATCTTCAGACATGGATAGGTTACTAGGCAGAGTCCTCCTGTGCTCCACCCCATGCACCAGCAACAAAGCTCACACACAATCACATACCAGACAATCTGTTATTTTGCTGATGTTTTTGATTTTCCATAATATATCATTTAGGATTTTGAAGATAATTAGATAAATTTTGTGTGACATGCAAGAAAAAAACTTTGACAATAAACACTTTGTTTGACAAAGGCAAATTGTCATAGATTTGGCAAAACAATCAATGGAAAAATCTGAATCACGACTAAAGGAATTTTTCTGATCCTCATACAGAATTTACCTCTTCACAGATATCCTGGATATATGTGTCTCCTTACACAATGACTCAGACGATAGATCATTGTCTTCTATATTATGAGCACACCAATGTCTTTCTTGTTTTACTTCCAATAAACCAATACCACTGCCACCATTATCCCTTACCAAACATAGCTGAGATATTCAAGGAATTCTGGACATTTTCCATACATTATCCTAAAATTTCTCAACTATTTTTGAATAGGGGGTGGCCTCTTATTTGCCTTTTTTCTATCTGTATATCCTATTTTCATCATATCCCAATACATGCACCATCAAGCTCATTGTACACATTACATCAATCTATTTAACCCATTAATGTTCACAGCAGCCAAAAGCAGCCTGACGATTTTGATGAAATCTTTCA
The DNA here is from genome assembly GCA_963942565.1 of Maea johnstoni. Classification (NCBI taxonomy): domain Eukaryota; kingdom Metazoa; phylum Annelida; class Polychaeta; order Spionida; family Magelonidae; genus Maea; species Maea johnstoni. The sequence continues at coordinate 29,819,008 of OZ012698.1, forward strand.
AACAAAAGCATGATTGGGTTACTTTTTGAAGGAGAACAGTCAATTAGAACGCAACCTTTCCAAATATTTTGTTAAATCAATCTCAATTTCAAAATTATTACCCAAGAGTAAAATAAATCCTGATGACAATTTGAAGAGAAATATTCTAATTAAAATTACTCCACATAGTTTGACTGTGAGAATCATGCCAAATATGTATTGATAATTGCTTTTATTAGAGCGATATCACCAAAATAGCCAGGTGGTTTTGGCTGCTACAGGCATGAATGGGTTAAAGTCCCGATGTGTACCCATACCTGTGTGATATGAAATATATCATCCAATTAAAGAATGTGCATATCACTCATGCATATAGCTTTTGGCTTCACAACAACAATGCCAAAAATGATAACAATAGACAAATCTATCACCTTTGGCAAACGGCCAACTACACTCCATATCAAGTGGTGCATCTTACTATATAGTCATCTTAAATCAAAGACTGTCTGATGAGACTTGTGATGTAGTATGCCTGGCTGAACCTTTTTTTAATTATTTTACTGATTGTCTTTACATATGTTATCAAATTTATAAATCCTGGTAGATATTTGTATCCTAACTCCACAAAGACAATTGTAAGCCTTTGAATGAGTTAAAGACAGATACGTACAATCAGAAAAATGTAAAATATGATAAAGACAACCACTTGTGGTAAATAAGTTAAGCAACACATTTTGAATCAATATGAAGATTAATTTCAAAATATAGGAATTTGAAATCGTCGTAGACGACTCATCAACCAAGAATCAACAAGAAATCAATCAAAACCCCTAACAAATAAAATATTATCTCTTCAAACATATGTCGCACATTGAACATCTGATATAGAAAAAACAACATGATTATATACATAACACAACACAAACGAAGAAAATAATTCAAAAATTCCCTCTACTCCAGGAACAAAAATGCTGCATGGTGATTGGTTGCATTGCTCAGCAATGGTGAATACTGCATTCTGATTGGTGGACTTACCTTGCACCTGTTCGTTGTTGAACCTGACGGTGACATTGTGGTTCTCTGGTGATTGAGGTGTGAAAGACACTTGGAAGCGGGCATTGCCCTCGGCCTGCACGAAATTGGGCACATTTTCTCCGTTGACGCTGACGATGATCTCAAGATTTCCTGCCCCAGCACGGCTTGCATCAACTGAAAACAATTTTACCATTAGGATCAGTTAGGAATAATCCCAATACTCGGTACAATACCTTATAAAAATATTAAATGGGGATAATTATTGTATCATCAATATCAAATGGGGATAAGTATTGTATCATCAATATCAAATGGGGATAAGTATTGTATCATCAATATCAAATGGGGATAAGTATTGTATCATCAATATCAAATGGGGATAAGTATTGTATCATCAATATTAAATGGGGATAAGTATTGTATCATCAATATCAAATGGGGATAAGTATTGTATCATCAATATCAAATGGGGATAAGTATTGTATCATCAATATCAAATGGGGATAAGTATTGTATCATCAATATCAAATGGGGATAAGTATTGCATCATCAATATCAAATGGGGATAAGTATTGTATCATCAATATCAAATGGGGATAAGTATTGTATCATCAATATCAAATGGGGATAAGTATTGTACCATTAATATCAAATTGGGATAAGTTATATGTATCATCTGATATATGCCATTATATTACTTCTTTTGTGTTCTTTTAGAACAGTTAATAAAATGCATTATTATTGCTTCCTCTGGCTTAACCAATCAGCACTTCAGGATCTGTACCATGGCCTTCGGTCTGGCCAGGATTAAATACACATACTGCCCTGGTGAACAGTCATTACGGCTTTGATACAATACAATAATTAGTTATACGTACTGCTGAAGAAGACTGGCTTGGCGATCTTGCCCTCTCTGATGGGGGTGACGGTGACCTGCTTGGCATCGTAGGCACGCGCCATGAAGGGACTTCCTGTCACCTGGACTCCAGCGTACGTGACCTCCACGCGATGGTCACCTGAAAATTAGACAAAAAAGGTTCAAAAAGGCCAAAAACAACAAAAAGGCAACCTTGAAATGACTAGATATGAACCAATTCATAAATTTGACAAAATTGCTATAATTGCCAAAAACCAACAAAAACGTAACCTTGAAATGACTAGATATGAACTAATTCATTCATTTATTTAGTTTTTCCTTTCTGCTTTTCTGTTTTTTATTTTTTCAATTCATAAGAACCTGCATGATGACAACAGGGATCTGTACATAATACAGGTCCTTGACGATGATGTTAGAATGAATATAAATCATATTTTCTTTTTTTCAAAGATACAGCAAAATCTAAAAACAAAACAAGAATTTTAATAACAGTAATTCTTATCCACCATAGAAAACCTTGGAGATGTGAACACCTTCAAGAATGAAAACATTCCATGCTGAATCCGCCATTCATGTTTCATTGTTTTGTGTTCTGCCAAAGTTATGTTTACCTTTAAAATATGTAGCTTAGATTTCCAAGGAAATTTTAGTTTTTCGTAGCATAATTCAGCATTGTGTTACTTACCGACCATCTTGGGAGTCCATTCAGCATTGTAGGATCCATCACCGACATTGCGGAGTGATGCTTGCACTTGTTGGCCTTGTGGGTCTAGCGAAAAAAGTCACAAGTTAAAATTATACAGGATTTCATATTTTCTCAATACTATTATATTTTTCTATGCTAATATTAAAATGAAATTTGAGTTTTTTCAAAATTGCCTAAATTGTAACCAAATTTACTTGAGACTTTATTACAATTTTATTCCAATGTATATTGGAATTTTTTTTTTGACTTTTTTCCGAAGACTCCATAGGTTGAACTTATAAAACATTTGAATCTTTTCTTTTTAAATACTTAAATCAAAGTGAAATTTTGTTCAGAGGATAGCATAAGTGCTATCTTTGTAACCTTGTATTAGAATGATTTCATTATAATGGTAAAATTACAATGGAATCTGATTTTTTTGTTGAGGACTGCACAAGTTGTGACTCATTTGATATAGGCATGCTTTCACTCTAAAGCTAGAATTAAAATGAATTTGATTTAATTAGAGGATTGCATATGCTGAAAGTAATTTAGCATCAGAATGCTTTTGTTCTTACACTTAATGCATGTAAGAGCCAAAAATGTCCTAACTATCATGATGATATTTTCAGAGCAGAGTTGACCCGAAATTACAAAGCTTATCTTTAATGCTGAATTTAAATTTGCACATATTTCAACCTGGAAAACTACATGAAATATAATTGCATTAATGGGAATTCTGATCCAGAAATCTTTCGCCAACAGAAGTTTGGTGCACCCTTACGAAATGAAGTTTGGAATTCAAAGAAATTCCTAGGATTTTCAAAGGAAGAAACTAGAATTTCCCAGGAAGTCTCAGGTTCCTAATTTCTTCCTTGGAAAATCCCAGGATTTCCTAGGAAGTTTCAGGCACATTTAGTAAGGGTGACCAGGGTTGCCTGTTTACACATCAGGTTATGATACAATAATAATGATTAGATGCAGGGATTAGTGCAACATGCATTGTTTTGGTCAAGCAGATGTCACAACATACAGCAATACCAAACACAGCATTCACATATCAAACACAGTATCACATTTCAAATGCAACTCTACTCAAAAATATCCACACGCACACATGCACACACACACACACACACACAGAGAAATGCACATACTGTGCATGCATCAGGAAAATATTTTTGTAAACAACGGAAATAGAAAAACAAAATCAGTCAAAAATCATGCACCAAAAAATCAATCATGCAAACAAATGCCTAGGGTGTTTCGATTGGAAAAAATTGCAGATGGAAAACAACTTGCATCCTATTTCTCAAGGATAACCATGATCATCAGGGGAAGCTACTATGATGTCATGATGTGATAAGCTGCAGCTGAGAGGGGGTTACTGTTGCATGCTGGGAATGGGGGGGGGGGGGGCTACTGTTGCATGCTGGGAAGGGGGAGAGGATAAGGCTGGGTGTATATAGATGGGGAGGTGGGGGGGGGGGTGATTTCTTATATCTTATAGCACATGTTCATTGACAAGATTTAGTAAAGCTTTAGACATAACACTAGCAAGACAAGGTTCCAAAGAGGGAACTTAAGCTGGGTATATATTTTTAAAAACACATTATTTTTCATTATTTCTTTTTTTTGGGGGGGGGGGGGGATCAGGAAGGAATATCACAATGCATGCAATGAGTAAAAAGGTTTCATGCAAACAAAGGGTGTGAGGCAGTCAACAATCTTTAATTCCAATAGAAAGTGGGACACATGCAATACTCATAAATACTTATTGGCAATGGGTAGTAATCCTAACACACAAACCTCTAAGAAAACAGGCTAAGGTCTTGAAGGCATTTCATGCAGGAGGTTGGAGGGAGTACAATAGAGGGCGCTGTTTAACTATACAGGGGGGAGGGGGAGGCATTCACTTAAGTACCTAGTTAGTCCACTTACCACTGGCATGTTAGTCCTTGTTAGTACTTAGCTGCTACAGTAAAATGTACATCATGTCAGTCATAGGGAAATGACACTTATCCAGGTTAGGGGGGGGGGGGGGGGGGATGGGGGGCATAAAGGGTAGGTGCTGGCAGGATTTTAGGAGAGGGGTTTGTATGTGAATAGGGTTTCACATTCAGCCAAAATAAGAGAGAAAATTTGAATTTTGAATTTGAATTTTAGCAGTAAAATTGCATTGTATGAGAATAAGAAAATGTATGTTTAACACAGCTCTTTTTTGTGAATCCCTTACAGTCGGGGGTAATTGAAAGGGGGAATCGGCAGGATTTGAAGGGTAGGATTAGTTTGCAAAAAATGGGTTCACTTTGAACCAAAATAGGAGGTTGTATGTTAAAACCAATTTCTCTCAGAGCAGCCTAAACAGGCCTAACAATTTTCTATTCTCTTAAATATTGTGGAAAATATGGAACAACATGTGAAGGAATGGGGAAGGGGGAGTTAAAAAGGGAAATTGTAGGGAAATTGGAATATTTTCAGTGTAAAACTGGTGAAGATAAATAACAGGAGAACAGTGGCATCCATATTTATTGAAAGCTTCAAGGCAAATATTACAAGGCATCGTAAATATAAAAGCAAAGCAATATTATGATGAGAGATAACAATATAAAGCATTATTGAGATCTTAACCTTTTCATACTCAAAATACCCAGATCATCTAACAGATGTGAAAACATCTCAAAATCTTTGGTGAATTCAATAAAAACTATGGACAAAGGAATAGCATTCTCCACTAGGGAGAGTCTATCTACAAATAAATTTGAAATACCGGTATGTCACTTTATATTTCAAGATATTATGAACAATGTCTGACGATGAGGGTGTTTCAAGTAAAAAATTGAATAACAAGCTTTTTTGTTAAAAATAATAGCATCAATTCTTTAATTAGAGCAAAATATCAATCTATATCTAAGAATTATCCAAGTTTTAAAAATGTTAACACTGCTAGGTTGATAACCAACACAGCTTTTTTGTGATAGGTTGCTGAAATACAGAAATCTTTTACACTAAACTATGTGACATTATTCTATGTAGAGCAAAAGTGAAATTGAAGATATTGAAGATTATAATTGATTTTAATTTTAAGATAAAGGATTAACTTATATAGCAGAAAGATTATCTAACATATATATATATATATA
>OZ012698.1:29829726-29995721 GCA_963942565.1 Maea johnstoni
AAGGTGAGAAGGCATCTTTTCTACATCCCCTGCAAGCTTATACAAATACCAATAATGTTCGGATAAACCCTGCACTCAATTTAAAACCTCAATATTGCAAGCAAGATGTTGGAAATACCAATTCTTCTACATGTAAAAATAGTTATTCAGTAGTCATTAAACAACTTTGACAGAAGCTGTCCTAATGACGAGGGAAATCCCTATTTTGAACCTACATTCTGCACATTTTACACCAGCCATTAATATATCACCATACATACCCACATGGAAAATTCCACATGATTGGCCATGATCTAAAATTGACATACCCATGCATGTGGGTGTTCAAAATCCCTGATGGATTTTCACACTTTACCACTTTCCTAATGTGTCATCCTTTTGACCTGTTTGTACAGGTACATTGTTCAGGTAGATGAATACCTGATGCTACAAAGGTTTCACATAATTTGCTTTTATGCTCAATACTGTGTCTGTTCTTAGATATCTACCTAAATATCAAATAACCTTTTTCCAATAAAGAATCAATGGCAAATAGAAGGTGTAGTTTTCAGCCAAAATGAAAAAGCGGCTTTTGTTACTAAGAAAACAGCACATTTTCACCAGACGGAGGGGTTGTTTTCAACCAACGGAAAACACCCTTTTACTCTGAAAAGAGCTGGCATTGAACCACTGCAACCCTCATCAATATTCATAGCCACAGATGTCAAAGAATAATCAGAGTTAATCCTTCCAAAGCTAAGGATACTTTTGGCCAAAGCACAAGAACGCAAAGATTTTTGAAAACCATTGAAACCCTGTCATGTTGGTATTCATTGGATAGCTCTTGTCGAGTACTTTTATATGAGTACCCATGTGCCAAAATTTCAGTCATTTTTCATTTTTTTTTGCATTTATTTTGCATTAGCCAAATTAGCTATCAGCAGCATAAGGGTTAATATCATAAATGATGTTTACAACTTTCTCCAACATTCAGATTCAGCAGAATCACCGGAGCATTTTGTCGACATGTCCACGCCAGCATGGCTGTCATATCAAGTCCTAAAACCCATCTGTCAGGTGAGACCAGGTAAGATAACGAGGTAATGCACACCTTTCTAAAGCCTACCTGGGACAGGTGATGGAGTAATTGATTTATTTCCTTCATAAGGGGCCTACAGGAGATTTCTAAATAGGGGGTTTCATTTTGCAGAAACTGAGCCAAAATCATGTGGAGGTACTTCAACATGAAATGGGGAGGGGTTGCAAAGGTTGAGCCAGTTTTATTTTATGTGAACAGACATTCACATCAGAAACTGTGCCAAAATGATTGAAAATTTGGAATTTCACCTGACAGGGAGTTTGTTTTGCAGGGAATGATCCAAAATGAGAGAAGAGGAAATTCTTGGGTAGTTTTAATATGAGAAGTCAAACTTGCCTGAGAGAAGGAAGGAAGGAAAGAATTGGTTTGTATGTCACTTTTGATAGCTTAGGTGATTAAAATAATGCCCCAATCTTTGGTAAAAACAGAGTAGTACAAACAACCCTTTACCTCAGACATGGCATTGAAAGGGACAACCTACCAGCCTGTAAAGCACACTCGGGCATTACATTGGAAGTAAATGATACCCCAACCTTTCATACCAACATCAAAAGGGTAATAAAAAACACCCTTCAATTCAGGCATGGTACAGTAAGGGTCAACCCCTTACCATATAAAGCCTACTAGTGGGCTACAGTGGAAATAAACGATGCACCGACCTTTAATACCAACATTGAGAGGGTTATAAAAACATCCCTAGAGCTATGTCCATCAAACTTGTCAACCCCACAAAGCGGGTACAGGAAAACCCTTAACCCTGAAAACCCAAAAGCCCTTCATTTATGGGCGGGGGCAGAAAACACAATGAATGCCACTGTGTCATCTATCTGACCCTGAGGGCAAAGCAGGCGCCTCCAAATTGCTAATGATAAACTGGGAACAAATTATCTTAGCTCCAACTAAAAGTACATGTATACATAACAGTTATAATTAATTCATAAATTTGGTCATTAAGACTGTGAATTACCTTGTGTTACCTTGATCCTGAGTGTGGACATCTGTGGTCAGTGTTTGACCCACTGGTCAGTTGTGCTACTGACCAGTGTCCTAAAGCCCTCGAAATGCAACAAATCATGTCATTCGCTTAAATTACCCCTATCGAATGAACCCCCTTGAAATCATGTGTCAAAATCCCTAATTACCAATCATAATCTTTTCTTGTTATCAACAAATATTGTTTTGAAAATACATGTTCTAGATATGAGTTGCACAACCATGGCCCTGTCACATGTATACAATACTTTATTCCAGGGATCAACAATTATCTCCTCATCAATATCTTTTTACCCCCACGCTGGGCGAGTTGTGACTCTGCCAGATTTGTATGTGTACTGAAGGACTGATTTACATATACACATTCCTAAGACATTGATTTTAACATGTGGCCCTGGAATGTGTGTATGAAATGAATGTTACATATATACATGTTCCTGATATGGTGACTCAATGCTGAGGCCCAGGAACATGCATATAAGGTTTTTAGCATATCGGCAGTCAAGCAAGTGAACCTTGAAGGAAGGGCAGGTAAGTTGCATAGACGGGTTTGCTGCTTTGGCTGCTGTGCCAAGTAGCTAGCGGACCAAAATAACTGAGCAGGGAGGGTTCGGCTCTCCGTGGGTATGTATTGTGGGTAACGAACCTTACCTTGTGACATCCTCAAACACGGCAGCTATTTAGGTCAGAAAATAAATCCTCCTTCATCCCTCGTAGTATAATACGTGCCTGGTGCGACCAAAAGTCTCACCCAATTTTACTGATAAAATTTTAGAGTAATATTGTAAAGAAAAAATTATAATCAGACATCAAACTATATTTCTCCTTCAAATAATTTCAAGATTCATGCTTTAATACCAAAGTATTTCAAAAAGTATCATAAGTCCAGACGACAAAATTCAATGGGAGCTGCATGGAAAAAGGGCTGAACCTATAGGGGCACGTCCCAGAAGTGAAAGGTCCCTTGTAGCACTTGACTGTTGTGGTAGACAGCCAAGCCCACTATTCAGCTTGATACACTGTATCTCAGGGGGTGGGGAGAGAGGATTTTAGTGTATGGCATTATTTTGTTTAGGGGGTGGATCCTCTGAGTCCTTTTTACAATTCATAAGTTAAAATCAACAATGTCTTCTTACAATTTATCCGTGAAAGTGAACAATGTCTTCTTACCATTAATTAATCAGTGAAAATGATCAAAGTCTTTTTACAATTTATCACTGAAAATGAACAATGAGAGTGATATAAAGGAAACTATATTCAGCCCAGACTGCTTATGAAATTACCTGTTCAGAAACAATCAATTACCTATCACCTGCCTATCAAGATGCTAGAAAGAACACCTTATAAGTCAACTACAGGAGAGGGGGTCATAGATGTTTGACAGTCCCTAAATCTGCTTCCTAACTTGAAACTTTCTAAGCTAAAAGCCACTTCTCTAGAATTTTCTTTGCAAATGCTACACGTCAAACTCTTTCAAGGCTGATATCATGCTTTTTGCCCCTACTTTCAGGGTATGGTACTTAAGGTTGCAGATGTCTCAGCCCAACTATGCTTTTAGGGTATAAAGAGTTGTATTAAAGCAAAGTTACCAAATCCCTGCTCTGTTTTTAGGGAATAAAAGTTTCTAATAGCAGATGTACCCAAACGCTGCCCTAAGTTTAGGGTGTACAGGTACTGAGTAGCAAAGGACCCACAACCTTGGTCAGAGTTGCTGGTACCACAACAATAGCAGATGTACTACCCTGTCCTGAATTGAGGGTATACATGTTGCAGTAGCACAGGCACCACAACCCTGCTTTGCTTTAAGGGTGCAAAGGGTTGCAACAACATGGGTACCCCAACACAACCCAGATACGTTCACAACCAAACTATTTGGCTAGAATCCAACTCTACCTGCATCATACCAAGTATATAACCCTGGGAGGGAAGTTTTACATGAAGCACTTCAGACTCACAAGTATGGAACAGATAATTGGATTACAAGAATAGAAATCATTCTCTCCTCTCTCAATGCCTTCTTTCATGGCGACCATCTTGTTTTTTCTTTTTTGGCTCTCCACAATATGGAGGTTATAAAATACATGTACATTCATATGCAGGCTATGGGGGTGTTTTTTAAGGAGGAGAATACAGTACACCAGTGTATGGAAAGATTTATATCTGTGCATGACCTAGATTAGTGGTAACTGAAACTCACTTTATGCAATGAAATGTAAAACATGAAAACTCATAATACAGCAACTGATATTTAATTAAAAGATACTATACAGATGCCTTCTTTATTTACAATAACACTAAATATTTTCACTAAGATTGTAAAAAAAAGAAAATCTATTGCAATAACATATATGAAATTAAATAAAACCCCATGCATAGAATATGTGGCTGCTTTTCATGTTTACTAATTTGTTGTAGTTGGTGGTGGATTGCAATTATTTCGATAGCAGTTGAAATACTAACAAAATCTGAGCAAATGTATCTGGTGCAACTAAAAGGAATATTAGACACTGAAAGAAAAATACTCTTTTAAACTAAAAACTAGTAATGATACAATACAGTGATATAGAGATGAGTCTATCTTGCAAAACTAACCTGCATTTTCCTTCAGGTCTGCATTCACATATATAATACAGGTACTTGGTTCTGTTCATTGCAACGTTGAGGTCAATATCACATACTGAAGCTAGTTACTTTACAATAGGACGATGAGTCCCTGAGTCTACTTTGTACAACTTAAACATATAGTTCCTTAGGTGTGCCTCACCCAAGCCATTCATTTCTATGGTTCAAATACTTAGTTCTCGATAAAAACTACACAGCAGAAGTTACATAATCATACGATATGGTGAAAAAATCAAAGGGTCTACCTTGTAAAACTCTCACATGCATAAAATCCCCTAAGTGAACCTCATTTCAGCCTCTTCCACAGTAGAAATACCAGTAGGTGTTATAAGAATGGGGTTTGGCCACGTCAATACTAGTATGTACTTATAGGTACTGTAGCTATAGGACCATGAACTGTCTGTCCTAAATACCAATTTTCTACCTTCCTTCCGACACTTATACCTCCATTCAACTGTTCATAATGCAACTGTACCCATACAGCTGAGCTCAAAGGCATCAAATCTAATTTGTGCACAGCAATTTCAGCCCCAGTGAGCATTTGGTGGGAGCTGAACGTTTGATCTTTTAGCATCCATATTGGAAGATGTTCAAATGAAATAAGCTTCAGGTTCAAAGATTTCACACTTCTCTAAATGTTGTCATCCTTCTGACTAGTTTGGTTAACCCATTAATGCTCACAACGACCAAAAGCAGCCTGAACATTTTGCCGAAATCTTGCAGGCAAAAGCTTTAGTCAGGAAAATATTTGACGGAAAAATATTAAAATATTTTGTCAAGTCATTCTCTATTCCAAAGTTATTGGCAAAATTCTCACAGATCCAGATCACAATTGCTGGAGAAACTCTTTAAGCATTAATGGGTTAAGATATTCTTAACTTCACTTAAGATAACTCTGAAACTGAGTGGCCTATCAGCAGTTAGAAACATTCGCCCAATTGCATCTGGAGCACACATAGGCTATGACGTGTAAAACAGAGTAATGGTTGAAAATATTTAACCCTTATGCCGCTGTCATGGCTAATTTGGCCAATACAAAATAATGCGAATTTTGTTTTTAAATAACTGAAACCATGGCAAATGGGTACTCATTTGAGAGTTCTCAGCGAGAGCTTTCCAATGAATACCAACATGACAGGGTTTCGATGGTTTTCAAAAGAATTTGCGTTCTTGTGCTTTGGACGAAAGTAGCCTCAGCATTTGAAGAGTTAAAGAGGGATCATCAAACGCAACAGATTCACAACTTTCAGTTTTGGCACTTTGATACCGAGATATTTCTATGTGTCAAACATGTAATCTCTATATGCATAAGGGTTAATGGCAATTTGTTGTTAAAGGATGACTCGGCAGCCTTGAAAGTCAGACCTCTAGTTCAACATCTCTATATTATATGTGCATTAGGACAAAACCCTCTATGTTGCCATGTCACATAAAATGTACTCCTAAGAGCTCTGAAAAATAAACCAAACTAAACCAAACTTCAAGGATGGTTACCTTAGAAAATGAATAGCTATCAACACAGAATACTCACTTTCCTGAGGTTTGACTTTGACATAGAATGTGAACACCCTCTTCGACATGAACGACCTTGAACGAAGTTACAACGTAGATTCCATGGATGTTTCAATGCAAGCAGCTAGGTCTACTTGCATACCAATCCTTCCAAATAATCCATTAGTGTAATCATAAATTCAATCACTAAATTTCACTCAAGAAGTTATTTCCAAAGATATTAGAATAAGTTCCTTTGATATGACGTACATTCACTGTCAGGAAACAGTAGCACAACAATTTCCAGTGTTCATCTGTTGCCTTATTCTTCCATTCTAATACAATGAACTTATAAACCTACTCCTCTATGTCAAAATACATTACTGTTATGTTTTTCTTGACAGGAACTAATTTGTATTCAAATTAGGTGTCAATATCATTACGTCTCTGCTCTAAAAAGTTCATAAAACAATGGCTTTTTTCTGAAAACAATGACACTTTTCCTTTGTCTCACTGATACTGGATATGACATCTGCTCCACTGTACAACTAGAACTCTTAATGCAGTCTGGATGAAAATAATTAATCTAGCTGTGTAGTAAGCAGGCACCTGTTGCCCTTTAAGTACGGGTACTTGTATCCATTGTGAAAATATTTGGATCAGATCCCAGCATTCCATAGCAGGGCAAGACCAAATCAGTTTCATGTTTCATGAATAAAAGAGGCCTGTGTCTGTGATCACATATGAGGAATACACATCTCAAATGTGTTCATATAAGGAGATGTTCACATTTCGGAGGTGTTCTCATCAGGTGTTCATATCTCAACCATGTTCACATCAGGTGTTCACATCAGATGTTCATATCTCAAGTATGTTCACATTAGGAGGTGTATAATAATACACATCTTCTTTATGTTCATATCTGGAGTTGTTCACATTTTAAATATATTCACATCAAGGGGTGTTCACATCTCCAAGGTGTTCATAAAGAAGGTGTTAAAATATCAAATGTGTTCACATTAGGAGATTTTCACATCTCAAATGTGTTCACATAAGTTGTTCAAATCAGGAGGTGTTGACATCTCAAATATATTCACATTAGGTGTTCACATCTCCTAGGTGTTCAAATCATGAGGTGTTCACATCTCAAATGTGTTCACATTAGGTGTTCACATATCTTAGGTGCTGACATCAGGTGATTAAAAGGTGATCATATCTCAAATGTGTTCCCATCAGTAGGTGTTCACATCTCCTAGGTTTTCACATCATGAGGTGTTTACATCTTAAATGTGTTCACATTAGGTGTTCACATTTCTGGAAGCTCACATGGGAGTTGTTCACATCTCAAATATGTTTACATTATGAAGTTCACATCACAAGGTGTTTACATCTGAAAAGTGTTCACATCTGGGCGTGTTCACACCTGAAATGTGTTCACAAGTCACAACACTGCCGTCAACTGAAGGAGGAATAGGTTAAAAACCTTTCCATCTATTCCCATTTACACAAGTGCCAGGGTGCAGGCAGCCATGAACACTTAACACACAGAAAAGCATTCTTGATAAATGTGTTTTCTTTGTAGCAAGTTGATATCATATTCATAACAGTCAGAGTAAACCGAGACATACCTTGAGGCACCTTAGGAATCTTAGATGACTGATTGAAGGTTAAAAAAACTCCTTATATGGTTGAAATTGTAATGATAATATATCAGCTTTTAAAAGATTTTGTAACATAATCTGGAGTTCACATTTGGTCTCTATACATTCAACATCAATATAAATTGCATCATACTGGAATTATTTCAGTACCTATGTTTAATCTAAAAGGAAAAACAGTATCTGCCATTTTTCTAAAAGGTTTTGTTGCATATTTGAATGGGATTGTCCATTTATGCTCAAAGTCATCTTGAAACATGACTGCCACCATTCATAAAAAACTCAAGTCTAAGATATGAATCTAGAAAGAAAAACTAAGTAAAGAGAGTGGGAGGTAGGAACAAAATTTTGAAAATCCTTCCAAATATTTTACTAAAAGTATTGTAAAATCAAAAAGGAGTATGATGTTATTTTCCCTGATATGTTCAATAGACCATCTACCTCTATGTTGGAACATTTGTGAAGTAAGGTGGTGCCATCTATGTTCAACATCATATACTAAAATAACAATAATGTACAGGCAGTTTTCTCAAGTCATATGCAACTGCTTATGGAGATATTCCAATCACTTGAAACAAAAGTATTGATAACTAAATGGTGAAACAGTGACTTGATAAGATTTTTTCTATGAACATTCCTATAAAAAACTTACTTTCAAATAGAGAAGTATACATGCAGAAAAATTTGCATAGACATATCTCATTAAAGAGTAGTCCAAAAAAATGCTTCATCTCAAAGTATCTAAACACCAAAGTAAACCAACCATACATTTATATAGGCTAACCACGAGAACAGTTTCAAGGTCTCCAATGAACCAGATGATATAGGTAAAAATATCTATCTTAGGAGTTTCAAGGTCTCCAATGAACCATACATTAAAGAATAAGATACCCATCTTAGGAGTTTCATGATCTCCAATGGACTGCAAATTATAGGTAAGAACCCAACCCAAAAAACCTCAACATAATTCATTATAGATCTCATTGACAAATGGACCACAATTTAAGGTAACAACCAAACAAAAGCACAGTTTCGTTATAGATCATATAACATATACTATTAATGCATAGGGCACTCCCAAACTAATGTCGTCTGGAGCTATGATACTTTTGATAATAGATTTGAAATAAATCATAAAATCAAAAAATATTTGAAGGAGAGTTGTGTTTCTTATTGTGACCAACATTTCTCTTTGAATTTCTCTTCAAAAAATCTTTGATTCAAAAAGATATCATCAAAATAGCCAAGACATTTTTGGGCATTACAAGATTGAATAGTGGTAAGAACTCATGCAAAAAGCGCAAACTTTACTAACCCACAATCATCAGACTGAACTCATGCTCCGAGTCCAAATATCTCTACTTAACTATAGGCTTAATGTAATTGGCTCTCAAGTGGAGACAGAAATCTGTTTCTCTCAAAGGGAAACTTGAAATAACATACTCAAAGTCACTGCCATTGACGGCCCATAAAACAACCTGAATACCATAATAAATGCTGATGATAAGATCTCTGATCACTTGCACATAGAAAATATTTACTATATGTAGCTCATGGTAAAAGTCCATTTAAAACCTATAATTCTGAGATGATCATGTAGATATTTTGGAGAATTAGAGCATTTAAGTGCATAAATGTTGAAAATTAAGGCAGGTTCTATAATGGAGAGGTTCACAATTAATTTTGTCTAAATAGGAAAGCAGCTGGCAGGACTAAAAAATCAGGGGGCGCTGTGTTTGTATGTTTGGAGATTTCATGGATTTTCTTGAATTTGCTAATAATTTCAATTAACTTTTAAATTTCTTCCTACAACCTCTATAGATGATACAGAATGAAAGGAATACCATTTGATTATTCCATATTGGATATAAAAATTTCTCTTGTCATCTGAATCCCAAACCCCTTAATCATTGGTAGGGTTCTATCCTACATATCGTATTTATTACAAGTCTTATTATATATACCTTAAAGGGGACAGCAGTAGTTATACATAGATCAATCATACATAAGGGTTGTAGAGCTCATTATGGGTTTATTGGGGTGCCACAAGGGTGTTCTCCATGGTGATTGCTGCCTAATGTATAGGGTGCCAATGGCCACAGGGTGCCTGGTGATTTACAAGGTATGTATATACCCTTTAGCACCCTTCATGCCAACCTAGATACCCAATTAAAACGTCCACCTTGACCGAGGGGTGATAAATAGGAGAGCCCATTCATAATATTAGTTATATATCCTTGTTGTGAAAATGATGTACAGCAAGATGTCTGCGAGAAGCTGGCTGATATTAGACGAGGCCTTCAGGATTTTTGGAGGAACTCTTAAGCATTAATGGGTTAATATACTTTCAGAGCCCTGGAATTGAGACGGTATCGGACGAGGCCTTCAGAATATGAAGATGAACTCTAAGCATTAACCAATATACTGGTGGTGGCTAATTTGGCCAATACAAAATGATGCAAATAACCTGAACAATGACTGAAACTCTGGCACATCTGAGAGTACTCATCAAGAGCTTTCCAATGAATACCAACGTGACAGGGATTAGATAGTTTTCAAAAGTCTTTGCGTCCTTGTGTTTTTGATGAAAGTAGCCTCAGCATTGGAAGGGTTAATGGGTTAATATACATTCAGGGCCCTGGAATTGATTCAGTCTGAACATATCCTACCTGCTCTACATGTTTACACATTTACATACGAACCATCAATATTTACCTATTTACTCTCACTACCCGGCACCCGTGTACAAGTAGACTGATATGAAATCAATCCATCCTGACCTACCCCCCACACAGGCGGGTATCATAGGTAAGCTATGCCAGGGGAAACACTTCCTTTGTGCAATTATAGATCTACCTCCGTGTATGTTTACCAATCAGCTTGGTGCCTGAATCAGTGACGGCGAGAAAATCAGGTTATACCTTTTATGGGAAGGAATTAGTTCACGTCTGGAATGCACACAGGGTTGATCTGACATGTATAGAAATATCTAGATACCAAAGCAGTATTTTGAGAGTTGCTGTTCTTGTTGTGTTTAAAAGTCCCTATTGAAATGTTTCTCAAATAGAAGTCTATATGTTCTACGTTGTTAGATCAGATATTCATTCTAAATGCTAACGACCCATCTGATATCATGTGGTCTTCGTACTGAAGCCTACATTTGTAACTAGAAAGGCTGTACCAATTTGTTGATAATTTGTGCTGATAAATGCAACTCAAATAAAAATGTTTGCAAGAGAAATGTAATTTAGAATGCAATTAAAAATAAAAAAATTACCCTATTTTCATGTGAAATCCAGATTTATTCCTAAGTTATTTTCAGAGGTAGATCCAGATATTAGTTCCATCAGGAACAAGCATATTATGGGATAGATATTGTGCATTTTTACAAATATACACTTTTCGCATGTTCATGACCAGTCCGTCTATATGTTGAAAATGCGAGCTTAACTCATGTTCCAACTGTTTTGATAAAACTTTTACCAGAGCATTTACCTGAAAATATCTGAAAGAAGTATGTTATGAATTAGAACCCAACCCAATAAAATGAACTTGTACTTTGTTCTAAACTTATTTCAAAAGTTATGTAAGTCCAAATCAAGTAGATTTCCGGGCATGATTAGGTTAAAATTGCAAACTGTGCTCTTTCAAGCAAAGCATGATACTATGTTTACATTTTCTGTGTCGCCATTGATAAAGAAAGGGGGAAATTGGGACAGGAGCTGTCTGGGGCCACACCTACTATGTGCAACAAGTATCAGGTATCCTTGTCAATTCTAAGGAGAGGCTGAAACATGTGCACATATTTTGAACCATGTAGTCAAAATGCAGATGAAAAACATAAATCTCCTTCTAATATGACGCCTTTGTCATACACCTGTGTGAATTACTTTTTCATTCTCCAGCAGTGGCCTACCCATTAGAGAAGCATAGGAATTTAACCCTTCAAATGCTGAGGCTACTTTCGTCCAAAGCACAAAGAAGCAGAGATATCTGAGAAATATCCAAACCGTGTCATGGTACTCATTTGATAGCTCTCACTGAGTACTCTCATATGAGTACCCATTTGCCAGGGTTTCAGTCATTTTTCAGGTTTTTGCATCATTTTATGTTTGTCAAATTAGTCAGCAGAGCAGCATGAGGGTTAACCCTTGTACAGAGTGAACGTCTGCAAACATTAGGCACTTTTCATTCCCCAGCCACCCACCTATCAGTTAAGTGAATTAGGCTTAATGTAATTGGCTTTGAAGTGGAGACAGAAATCTGTTTCTCTCAAAAGGAAACTTGAAATAATATACTCAAAGTCACTGCCATTGACGGCCCATTAAACAACCTTAATACCATAATAAATGCTGATGATAAGATCTCTGATCACTTCCATATAGAAAATATTCACTGTATGTAGCTCATGGTAAACGTTGGTAAGTCAACATAGAAAATATTCACTGTGTCTAACTCATTGTAAGTCTATTAAAAACCTATACTTCTGAGATGATGTAGAAATCTTTGAGAATTCTTTATGTCTGCCCACTAAAGAAGCATAGGAACTCAATCTCTCTCCATTGAGCATCTGCAAACATTTATAATTTTTTTCCAGCCGGCCACCTATTAGAAAAGTAAGAATAGTTGAGCCCTCTATACAATAAGCACCTGCTCCTATTGCAATGCTTTAAACTTTTTTAACCCATTCATGTGTGGATATCTACTTGACCAGTGTCGCATGGAACTTTCAAACTTTTGAAAATAACTTTGCAATGAGGCATGAATTTGCAAAATATTTGAAGGAGAGTTGTAGATAAAGTTCTGATGAACAATTCTTCCTCAAATATTTTCAAATATTGCTTTTGCTAGAGAGATATCAAAGTTGTTAGGCAGTTTTGGCTGCTACAGACACTCGTGGGTTAATACCCATGAGTGCTCAACATACACAGAATAGAATCATTTTTCATTTGTAGGCAACAGTACAAGTCCTCTATCATAAACTTGGGGTCCACTGTATTTTTTGTCTGTAGCCAATAAATATGCTTAAATGCAGTTGACAAAATCTTGATAAATAGGAACACGACTAGGCGTGAAATCCCACAGAGTCAACCACTGTAACATAGTAAAAAAAAACACCGAAAATATCTCACATTCTTTATATTCACAAACAGGAGAAGCTCCACTCTCCAGGGTTGGAGGTCAAGAAACACTGTTTGAGTGGGATAATGCGAGAATGAATAGGATTCTCCAAGCAAACTGGCATCGTTTGTTCTTGACAACTGTTGGGTATAGACGCGACCCACGCGCACATGACCTCCGTCACAAAAAGACGAACACTTGGAGATTAACAGTAAGACGTGTCACGAGTTATACCACGCTAACGATTACCAAGTCAGTCCACACCTCACTCTTATTAATCATACGCATGACCAAATATGGAAATATCAGGTTATTGACTTTAAGAGGTATCATGAAATGAGCAGGAGATGAAATTTCTGAAATGATCATTATTTTATTTACTTATAGCTGAATTATGATCATCATTTTATTTGTCCCAATGATTGGGGCTGTCCCGATAGCTGAGTGGTCATAGGCTTTGGCACTGACTGAATTATATCTTCTCTCTCTCACAACAATTGCCTTCCAGCAAAAAACATGCAATAATTAAACAACTTCACACAAGTCATTGATGACCATTTGAGCCATATAGAATAGTGGTACTTTATAAGTATCCACTGAACTTTCAGTCAAATGGCCTAGAGTTTGAATCTGGCAAAAGGAATAATTGAGGTAAGTCAGTGACCAGTGTCATCATCATAGTCATCACTTTTTTATCATTATCATCCTTATCATCATCATCATCATCATCATCATCATCATCCTCATCATAACCACTTGTTTCCTCCTCCTCATCAAGATGACCAATGCCTTTATGATAATCATTGTTGCCATCACTGTCATTGTCATCATCCTAGTTTTCACTTTCATCATCATCATCATCATCATCATCATCATCATCATCATCATCATCATCATCATCATCACCGTCGTCGTCATATTCATTTGCTTACTCCTCATCATCTAGATGACCATCATGTTTATAACAATCATCATCATCATCATCATCATCATCATCATCACCATCACCATCATCATTCCTGAAAATCTGATAAACCCTATAATCACATCTATATAACCACACATTTATCTTAGAACTGATGACAATCCATCTGGGTTAACTTGAAGTAGGCGTCTTTCCCCAGATGAGGTTCAGATAATACTACATTGATTCATGGGTATGGTACAAAGACATCACTGTACCAAATCACCCACTCTCTTCATTGCAGTCCGATTTTTTTCACACGAGAAATATGTTTACATGTTATGCACTCCGGAACCTACATGCGTATAGAAGATTGAAATGGCACAACAATTTTAGTGATATCTCTCTGGAAAAGTAATTTTAGAAAAAATATTTGAAGGAGAAATATTGATGAAAACCCAGCCTACAAAACTCCTTCAAATATTTTGAGAATTTGTGCTTTATTCCAAAGTTATCTGAGAAAATATCATAGTTGCAGACGACACTTTTAAAGAGCAGCTCAGCATGAATGGGTTAATGGCCCATTATCTAGTGATAAATCTGGCTATTCCCCTCTGGCAGTACCCCCTAAGGTTGTCCCATAGTTCCCAATACCCTAAAAATATATGAAAGCCAACCCATCCGTGTGAAAAACCCTAAAAAACGAAGGTTTGAAACCAGAGCATCTAAAACAAAAAACAATAATGGAGAAATGTTGCTAAGAATCAATAAAATAACTCTCCTTCAAATATTTTGTGAATTTCAGCTTACTTTTAAAGTTATCTTTTAAAGTATCATATGTCCAGACGAAACTTCTCAAAAAGAGCTCCAGGCATGAATAGTTTAATGCCAAGAAAGTGAACGGGAAAGAAAACAAGAAACTTTAAACACATGTTTCCTATTTCTATTTCAAAAATTATTAGCAATGATGACATTTGTCCATAAACCCCTATGAATTATAAACCATTATTAAAATACTATCTCAATCAAAATATAGGTTACTTTTTATTGAATCTAGAACAAGTGATATGTAAAAGTGAAATATCTTTGCTCAGGGTGACATTGTTATGGTTCACCAAGTCAGAATTGATCCGATTTTTAAACTCTTTTTAGTTCCTCGAAGGCTGACAGATCTTAAAGAAAGGCAGAAGGTTAATTATCCCATGATTCATTACTTATGCGCTTTTTTGCAGACTAAGGCAATAGGCAAAGTCATAATTTGACTATTTTCACGACATATGTTGAAAAGGGAGTCATTTTTTTGGACGTCACATCCAGCCTACAATTGGTGCTTATCTATGTACAGTCATGCTTCTCCTATTACGCTAACCTCACTCAAACAAGAGTCATCTGAAAGCATCTTGACAGCTTAACCTATTTACAACCGAAGCCCCAAGAAGCATCTGATGATTTTTATGATATCTTTTAAACCAGCACATTTTCCAGGAAATATTCCAAGGAGAAATGTTGATAAGAAGCCGACTCAAAACTCTCCTTCAAATATCTTGTGGATTTGTGTTTACTTTCAAAGTTATTCTCAAAAGTATGACAGATCCAGACGACACTTCTCTGGGAGAGTATCAGGCATAAAAAGGTTAAGCTGCAGGATACTTTGTAATATAAATAGCTAACATTTTTTCTTTCAGTGGGTAGAGGGTCCTGCCCTGACCTCAAATCTATAGAACTTACTCGCTTGGTTGGGCCCGTGTCCTGAGAATCATGCCACAACCCGAACGCTGAGGACATTGAGATTTTGACGCCACCTGGAGAAACCAAATGACTCGACTATATAAACCTTTGAGAAAAGAACGTGCATTAAGCATGCAATCCGAAATCCTGACCCAATTCAATCAAAAGGGAAAGCAGGATTTTTTAGGCTTCAGCATGTGGTATATACATACCCGAGTAAGCCTGTGGATTTAGAGGGTAACTTGGTACACAAACAGAACAGAAACTGGTACAAACACTTCCCTGCAAATAAACAATTTCTACCGAAACACCTGAATGTGAAAGACCACCCAATTAGCGACCTTGAAGATCCCTCGGGCTACAACCATGTGAGACAGGGAACAGAAAAGACGGCCTAGTTTCAAAGTCCTCTAAAATGTTGTCTGGAGCTATGATACTTTCGACAATAACTTTGGAATTAAAAATAATTTTACAAAATATCTGATGGAGAGTTGTTGATATTGTTCTGACTAACAATTCTCCATCAATTTTTTTCTAAATATGCTTCTGCCAGCAAGATCTCATTAAAATGTTTGTCGGTTTGTGTACTTGGCATGGACTGAATTTAGTTCATTTTGTGCCTTGTGCCACAAAAGAATAGATTGTGACTAGCCAGTGGTTCACGCCTCTGAAAAGTTCAGCTTATAGGAAATCATCAACTAACCCCAAATTCTCCAGATTAAACTGGAAAGTCTCCTGTTTGGTGAGAGTATGTCAAATTTAGAGTAGAATGTCAGTATTTTCCCGCAAATGTCTCCTCCAAAACCAATATATCTCCCCTATAGGAGGCAGACATAAATAGAGATAAATGGCCGAAAAAAATACCAGCAGGTAGGTCCCTGGACAGTAATTGATACAATTAGCTGATTTTTGTGCCATTATCACGGATTAAGTTTCCACATCAAGTGTGCCCAACACAAAATAAATCACAGTTGGTTTTTATCATATCATAACATCTATGGTGTTGTGGATAAGAAAAACAGCAGAGAAAGATGAAAATGTACTCTCCAGGCAAAATTAGGTAAGATTGAAAAATATTCAAAACCAAAAAAAGAAATCATAATACTAAGGGAGAAATACTTTTATATCTCTTATAGATTGAAGATGAATCAGGAAATTGATAATATGCAAATTAGCAATGTGCTTTATTTGCATATTTCCATGTACATAGTAGTGATATGCAAATCAGCAATGCATTATTTGCTAATTCACATGTACTGATAGTAATATGCAAAATAAAAATGGGCTTTATTTACCTATTCCCATGTATTTTGTAGTGATATGCAAATTAGCAATGCTTCATTTGCTAATTCGCATATACTGATAGTAATATGCAATTTAGCAGTATGCTTTATGTCATATACCTATGTCATTTTGTACATTCTGATAGTTCATTATTCCAAAGAAAAAATGGAGTGCTTTAAATAACACATCCATCTTTAAGGGCTACTTATTCGCCATGCAGAGCAAAGAGAGAAAAACACCTCTTCAACACAGCAATAAATTCGGTGTTTTTATTTCTTGTAAACTGTTCTTTTATGTCACTGTGCCCTTCAAATTGCCTGCTTGTTTTCTGTTAGCACCTAATTGGGGTTGGTTTTGCCACATAGATAAGAACTCTTTTACCACTGCTAAGGAAACACAATGGAGAGGACTGAAAAGTGGTCTTTAACCACATAAAGGAGATCTGCAGGCATACAAGGGTTAACTTGCCAAGTTAGGGAAGTAGATTCTAGTTATTTACTTGCCAAGCAAGAAATAAAATCTTGTTTCAGAATCTCTATAATCTCAAGAATATTATACAGGATATTTCAGTACTCAATTTTTAAATGCCAGTGTATAAATAGATCAATGGAAAAATAAATGGGGCATTAAAGGAATGGAGCAACTAAGGAAGTGTTTTAGCTAGAATTGGCAAAATCTAAATAAGTAACAAAATGTTCAAAACCATCAAACTATTAACACTGCAAGAAACTTAATTGAAGAATTCTGACATCCTGTACTAGTTATATAATGAGTCGTTGACTATCAAAATTCAATCGCCCAATCACCAGGCTTTGAAATGGGTTAAGTGGATACCCTAATATTTGTCTAATTGTTGGTATTCCTAAGTCAAAGATTCCATGCCTAGAAATAGCCAGGTATGTATACATACATCTGCTACCTGTGTGGTAATATTTACCCAACTCCTACTCCTTATAATCCCAAACTCTACCTACACCTACATGGTAATTGGGACAGATAGAACCAATATCAGTCCCTTCTAATGCTGAGGCTACTTTCGTCCAAAGCACAAGGACACAGAGGTTATTGAAAACTAGATCCTATCATCATGTTGGTATTCATTGGATAGCTCTCGCTGAGTACTCTCAGATAAGTACCCATGTGCCAGGGTTTCAGTCATTTTTCAGATTTTTTGCATTATTTTTTAATGGTCAAACTAGCCACCAGCAGCATAAGGGTTAAATGAAAGGATATGCAGCGTTTGAAAATATCCTGACTATTTTGATGATATCTTTTTGATTGGATAATCTTTTAGCAAATGTTTGAAGGAGGAATGTTCATAATAACTTAATCAACAACTTTCCATCAAATGTGTTGTGAATTATGGAAAGCAGCATACAAATGCAAGTATATGTTTGATTTCAAACACATCATGACTTGGCTGCTTGCATACCATCCCATTCTAGAGGTAGAATCTAATTGTCTTCCTAATAATGGCCTGTTACATGACTGTTAGGTTTGTTAACTGCCCAGTTATGCGAAAATCCTGCAAATTCCTTGTTATTCTTAGGCTCCATTAGATAAGGGTTACAAGTCCAACTACAAGCCACTAGGACTGCAGTGTCTAAGCACTTCACCTGGTCATCTTTGGACAGCTAGCCACAAGGCAAAAGATATTTCCAAAACAGTTAGGCTGTTTTTGTATCAATCAAACGGGAAAATGTTTTGTGGAAATGAAATACTTTGTGCTCTAGGTTGTTGTCAATGTGGTGAGATGCTCAAAGGTGCATCTTGCATTGGTTTCTGGTCATAGCACAGTTATTTATGTTACATTTATGTCTCTAACAAACCATAAAGACTTCAAGACGTCAATCAAAACACAATGAAAGTCTCCCCTTCAAATAGTTTGCCAATTCATGCTTCATTTAAAAGTTATTTTCAAAAGTATCACAGATCCAGACGATGATTTTCAAGAGGAACTCCAAGAGCATGACTGGTTTAAATTCAACTTGTATACCTCACTCAATTTAGAGAGGTGCTTAAATGGGCAGCTGTTATTTGTTTCAGGCTATGTAGGTACTTAGAGTACACGAGAGTTCACCCATTCATCCCTGTAGCAGGCAAAACCGCCTGATAATTTTGGTGATCTCTCTTAAACAAAAGCAATATTTAGAAAATATTTGACGGGAGTTGTTCATCAGAACTCTATCTACAACTCTCCTTCAAATATTTTGTGAATTTATGCTTCATTCCAAAGTTATATTCAAAAGTATGACAGGTCCAGACGACACCCTTTAAGTAGATCTCCTGGCATGAATGGGTTCAATTCATCTTGTATACAGCACTCAATGTAGAAAGGTACTCAAATGGGCAGGTTGTATTTGTCTCAGGCTAAATAGGTACATTGAGTACACAAAGGATGAAATACTTCTTGCATTGGCACTCAAACATCAAATAATTTGACAGGGCTCAAATGTGCAGCGTGCATTCAGTTATGAATCAGTGGAATTTTCTAGGCCGCCGCCTGGAACTATTTGTATAGATGCATGAATATCTTCAGGTTGAGTCAGCAGGCAGAGATATTACGCACATCAATGGTGCCCCATATTGAACCACCATCCCTATTCCCACCTACACAGTAAACAAACAGAGGAGGACTATGACAAGATGATCTGGAAATATGCAAATATCTACATAATAAAAATCCCAGTACTAAAAACCATGCAAAATCCTCAATTATTTATAATTAAAGTTCTCCTTTTTAAGAGCATCAACTGGTTATCATTTAAGTTATCCTTTTTAAGGACAGTTTTGTTCACATGCTTTTTTGGGTGTTTCTCTGTATAGGGACACTTAGTGCAACATGCACACAGTACACAGTTACATTAAAGCCATTTTAATGAGGAATTTTCTGTTTAAAGGGCAAATAACTTATTCAGCAATGCGTATCCTAAAAATCACATCTCAATATCAAAATACCTCTGTGCTACACAATCCAGGACAAAAGGTATGTAATCATATCATGGCCACATTGGCTTGTATTTGATATCAGAAAACTGGTGCTCATACAACTTTGGTGCCTTTTTGTATTGGTTCATTTTAATTGAAATATAGATGACTTAAATGCCTTGGCTGCCTGCTCCCAGGGCCCTGAAGCTTTCTCCTACCCCTATGACGAAATGCTGCACTTATTTGCCCTATCATTGCCATAACTATTGTGTAAATAAAGACGACCGAATTAGTCCAAGGTGTCTATATGATGCAGACAGGTCTTTTCAAGGTCTCTCATAGTGTCTCTCAGTAAATCAATATATGTAGTACATGAACGTCTAGGTTAGGATATAGCTATAGATCTAACAACAAGACTCGTGCTGCTTACGATGGAACTATGTAGGTGTATATATGTGTATGTATACATAAATATATATATATATATATATATATATATATATATATATATATATATATATATATATATATATATATATATATATATATATATATATATATATATATATATACATATATTAGAGCTGCACTCACCACTCACGAACTCGAGTGGCTCGAGCCCTGGAGCAAACTCGCCGAGCTCGAGCTGAAATGTTCAAATCGTGAGCTCGTCGATGTTGGGAACATAAAAGTAACACAGGGCTCATAACAAACATTATCAACATACATAACTGCTTATCGCTGTCATGTCTTCTTTACAATCTCCAATGTATACATTCAAGCGGTGTTGACTGTTAAACTGGCCTTTGTACCTCGTCAGCACGTTTTGAAATCAAATAAACATGGCAATGTTAATAAATGTCCACCAATAAATATTTATTTCTTAATAGCTGGGCTGGAAAATAAATATCCTTTCGAAAAATCAGAACGTCCGTGAGCTCATGAGCTCACGAGTCAAACGGGTGGTGAGCTCATGAGTTGATCTCCCTCCGTGAGTGCAGCTCTAACATATATATATATATACATATATATATATATATATATATATATATATATATATATATATA
Organism: Maea johnstoni; assembly: GCA_963942565.1. Classification (NCBI taxonomy): domain Eukaryota; kingdom Metazoa; phylum Annelida; class Polychaeta; order Spionida; family Magelonidae; genus Maea; species Maea johnstoni. The sequence goes on from OZ012698.1 coordinate 29,850,601, forward strand.
TATATATATATATATATATATATATATATATATATATACATATATATATATACATATATATTTATACATTTATATATACATATATACATATATATATATATATATATATATATATGTATATATATATATATATATATATATATATATATATATATATATATATATATATATATATATATATATATATATATATATATATATATATATATATAAATATATATATATATATATATATATATATATATATACATAAATATATATATATATATATATATATATATATATATAGAGAGAGAGAGAGAGAGAGAGATATATGTATATATATATATATATATGTATATATATATGTATATCTATATCTATATATATATATATATATATATATATATATATATATATATATATATATATATATATATATATATATGTGTGTGTGTATATATATATACCCACATGCATAGATAGATATACACACATGTACCAGGTACCATTTAATACGCATTTAGTGCTGGTATTAGCAGCCATTTATGGGCACTATCAGGGGTGCATGGATACTGTTCCTACAGTCAAGGTTGTTATAGAAATAAAGGAGAGTATATGTTACAGGGGAAGTATGGGAAATTGTTTACATGTACAAGCTCCATCATATGTACAGGTAGGGTATTTCTATGGCAACTACTTACCAATAGAAGTGAAGAAATACCATACCATATATGGTATAACCAATAATGATCCAATAACCAATAAATAACCTATCAATAACCAATCAATAAACAATCGATTACCTGCAGAATCCACTGTATCAAGGTTCCTGGGTACAACGACGGGCTCGTGTACCAGTCCGTTATGTACGGGGATACTCTGCAAGTTTCCGGCAGGTATTGCCCGATCCCGCGGAATCGTACCACTAGGCGTCAGAGGGTGGCTGGACACACCGATTTTGATTCTCAGAATGTAAGGATGGTTAGGGTCATCTTGTCGTGAATTCGGACGACCGGACTGAGTGGGGCTGTAATATCGCGGTGACATCTGTTCATTAACGGGCGTTTGTCGCGAAGGGTAACCGGGTGTCGATTGGACACTGTTGACGACATTAAAGTTTATCTGTTCGGTTACGGGGGTTCTTCGCTTCGATCTAGGAGCCGATTGAGTATTATTAACATGATTTGGGATAATGAAATCTCCATTTTGCGATGACCTAGGTACCGATTGAACATTTCGGGATGTTGTTACTTTTATCACCCCTTCGTTAACTGGTGTTGCTCTGGAAGGTCCGTCAACGCTATCGAAACCTTCATTTCGAACCCCCTTCCTCCTATCCAGGGTGGGAGGGGCAGAAAAGATTTGGTTCGTTTCCGTTGAGGATATAATTTCCTCGACAACATTCTCTCTCTGTGGACCGCCTCGATTACTCCTTCGAGTGCTGTATTCCTCGAGAAGTACCGAAGTCGGTCTGGGTGGAGCGTACGCATTTGTGTACGAGCCTTTGGTCAGAGTCTCCTCCCTGACTATGCTAGGACTACCAAGTCTCGACACTCTACTAGGCCTACTACTGTTTAATGTCGAGCTTCGCGAAGAGTAAATCCGTTGATCAGTCAAATCCCGAGCAGACTGGGTTTTTCTACCACCACCAGCATAACCGACAATCCCCTCCCCTTCTGGGACGGCATAAGTCCCGAAGGCTCCGTGGAACTCCAGCGTCATGTTGTTTTCGGTTCGTCCGCTCTACTACAGCGGTGAGACCATTTCGTGCCGCAGCAAAATACCAGCTAGCCCTTCGTGGTTCAGTACTCCTAACACAGGAGAGCTACTGAGCTTAACTCATCTCTCCGGGGCGGCTTACTGGTGTGCTTGCTCTAGCATAGCCTATTTGCCTAGGGTAATCGCTGTATGTGAAAGGGGCCGATGACTACGCTGGTGACAGCGAGGACGACGACGGCGGACAGGCCCAGCCCATCACGTGGTCACAGCAGCGGCAAGATCGAGCTACAGCACATCACTACAAACTGGTTATTTATAGCACGAGAGAAAATATACAATCCTTACCTGTCGTTAGTAGAGATATGTGCTTCTGATGTTGTTGTTGTTGTTGCCGTAGTGATCCTCCAACGCGATGACGGGAGGCTATTATCAAAGCCCTCCTTCTCAAAGTTTTTTCCGTCATCCTCGTCAATTTATAACTTTTCTATTCATCGCAATCAAAGCTCTTTTTTGGTTAAAATCAAAATTCCATTTTCACATACTCACTCATCATGAGTAATATTTCCAACATTTCTGATTCTCCAGATCAAATATGAGGTTGATAATAACTTAATGAAATGTTAAAATTCATGAGCTGTCAATATATATGGATATTTCCAAGGTAAATAAATCATGTCGCCCGAAGTCCACCTCTGCTCTTATAAGTGAGTAGGGCACTACTCCCGGTCAATATATTTAACCCACATGGTCGCTACCCTACCCTAAATACCCTACCGTCTGAAATTATACCCAACCCCATAACCGTGAATGCTGGCAATTTTCTCGTTCCATACAAAAGCCTCCCCGGATCACACGCACAAGAAACGGAACCGGTAAATGAAGGGGAACCCTATGCGCCCGATTGGGGTACCAGGAAGGGTGAAGGTCCACCCATGGAGGTGCGGTCATGAATATAATTCAATCTTTATAGAAAAAGCGCTTTTCTGTGGCATACATTTTCCGAGGAAAACCACAGGCAGACCGGCAATCTTTTTTTCTATATAATAAAGCCACTCTTGCAGAAAACTCTCTTTCTTTTAGTTTGCACATAGGCCTTGTAGACAGAGCAGCCATTTCAGTTATGAAAGGATTTGTTCTACTTTCTCGCTTTATCCATAGAATGTGGTCTATTTATTCGCTGAACTGGGGATAGATCTATTGTTCACCTAACAAAACCTTTGTATAACACACTATATCTGAAACATGCAACAAATATTTACATTTAAGTGCAAACTTTCCCCACACAACCTAGGTGCTGAACAAAGAAACCCTTCATTTGGAAATAAGTTCTGTTCTTTGTCATTGAACATTCATTATCATAATCTTGGATTAAGAAAAGAATGTGTTGGTCTTCTAAGTCATAATTAATACACCATTATACTTCATGCATCTTTTAACTCACGATTAGAAATCCACATAACCACATAACCACATACAGATTCCTCCCTCACCCTAACCTTACCCTATTCTTCTATTTATAAGAGTGCATAACAATTATTCATGAGTGGTCTTGGTATTCCAAGACGATCAATAGTTGAACCCTTTTTAAGATTGAATACAGGGTGAGTACAGGGTTTGAGAGCAGGGGTGCAATACATTGAAGATGGGAAGTGGGAAATGGATTGTTCAAACAATTAACATACCCTCAAAATATGCCCTGCATAATCATATCATTGAAAATACAGGTAGCAGAAAATTCAAGGATGAAAATTGAAAATACATAGAAATACTATCCAACACAATTAATATAACCCTTCTGCCTTTTATTCCACATTTCCCATTCTGAAAAAACTCCCTCACTAAAATAGTATACCTATAATTCTTTCTAAGTTATGTACAGAAACACCATTTTTTTGTGTATAGTTCTCATTTTTCTGCCAGGCAGCGATGTCGTGGGCACTTAAGGGTAACGAAAAGAGGGTATTCCTTGGGGGACCACTGACAGAATGGATTCCCCCTCAGGTGCCCCCAGCTGGTATTGCTTCCTGTTGTTATAATCGTAGCAGTCCCTCTCTAAATCATCCACAACACCCCATAATAACCCCTCGGGCCCTGTCTGTCAGTCAGAACCCTGACAGCACACACAATATACCCCTTCATGTTACAGCACCCCAGATTAGGGCACTTTCACCCTCTCATTCCCAAGGCAGTCAGGTCAGGTGTGTTTGGTTGGATAGTGATTGCTATACTGTACGGAATGTAAGGTAATATTTCCTACTAAAATGTAGAAAACTGATAGCAATTTTATCAACCAATATATTCACAAAAGTTTTGGTGTGCATTTAGTGTATTTGATAAAATGAAATATATATATATATATATATATATATATATATATATATATATATATATATATATATATATATATATATATATATATATATATATATATATATATATATAATTTTTATTAACTCATTCATTTCATGTTTATATGACTTCTGCTTGAAATTGTCCTCTGATTGCTTTAACCAATTAATGTCTAAAGATCTTGACAGGTGACATCCGGATCTCTGATACTCATGAGAATAACTGCGGAATTCCGCATAAATTCATAAAATACTCGAGCAAAAACTTGTGGTTAAATTAACATCTATATTTCTATTATTGAATATTTCCCAATAATTTCTGTGATTCAAATGATATCAACAAACTAGTCAGGAGATTTTAGGCCCTCTAGACAGCAATTCAGTCAAGCAGTACTGGTTAGGAATCTAGGATGGAACAGCATGATATTTTTAATCATAATAAAAAAATTACCCCCCAAAAAGCGTTCACCGTTCATGTGCAATATAAAATCTTTTTTGAATAAGTGTGGCTTTCCCCTATCAACAAGTCATATTTTTGAAAAATAATTTTGAAAAGAGTGTCAAAAAAATGTTGTCAATTTCAATGCTGATTTTGTTTGATGTTTTTGCCTATGACTTGATATCATGTAAATCGTCATCAATGAGGAAACTAAATGCGCAGATTGACTCTTATGATGCCCTCCAAACAAAGGAACTATATACATGTTATATATACGATAACATATGTAAAAGAAATGTACAAGAACTAATATCAGGGTACCCATATCATTATTTTACACATATATGATATATTTATGATTAAACTCTATACTGCAATGCTGGCTGACTTGTACGGTGAATATGTAAAAAATACCAAAAAGAGTCAGCTGAATTTCATTGACACTTATATGCCTGATCAGCAATAGATAAAGGACGATTGAGGGCAATAAAGGCAATTTGATTGAATCCTATTACATCTAAACAGTTCTTTGATGTTGGGCATTTATGCATTTCATTGATATGTGCATTTGATAATTAGGAAAAAATAATGTGAAAATCCAATCATTGAAATTAATTTATCAATAGGAATTATTTATTTAGAAGATGAATAAGTAAATAGATGAATAGATAAGAAATTAATGAATCAATACACAAAACAATGGACAAACGAATGATAGGACATTAACTATATAAATTACTGAATAATAAATAAATAAATAAATTGAATAAAATACAAAATAAGTAAATAAAGAGGGGAAACTCTTTAAAGGTTGAAATACTTTTATAATTTTTAAATTTTCTTAATCAGATGAAGCCAAGATGATTTGGTCCATCTGCTATTTACCACAATATGCACATCAACCAAAAATATTAGTCTTTCCAAAATCCTGTAGGTGGCAGCACCTCCTAATACTGGTTATGCATATTGATGAGTCACCAAATACCTGGTTTACAGTAAGGGGTGTGGTCACATTCATGAAAGGGAGTTTTCCTCTTCCCACCTAGATGATCATGAGAAAAGATAAGCTGCATACTTTCAACAGTGCATATTAACCCTTGTATGCCTGTTGTACCAAAAATGGCATGACTATTTTAGTCAGATCATTTTTATCTGTGAGTTTTTCATAAAACCGTTGGTTTATATAGTTTATTCACCCTAGTCTACAGGGGCGTCGCATTGTCGCACCAGCGTGCGACAGGGGCTTTGTAACGTCTGACAAACCAAAGACGTAAAGCACTGTTCAACTGGGAGAGTTTCCAAGAACATGACAAATTGAGCCTATCAGATATTTCACTTGAATTACTTTTGATACAAATTGTATTCAAAAACCAGTGCACTACACTTAGTAGTGCTGTCTATTAATTGGTCTTGGTCTTAACTGTTGCTGTAAGGGCTAATATAGCAGTGCCACCAGGTGACAATATGCATTGCTATTATCGAACCACGGTCACCAGAAATTGCTGTGCTCCGAGACTTATTGACTGTGCTACGGAATTGAAATGTTTGGACACCCCTGGTCTACTAGAAATATTTTGTGTTTAGTTTTGAATGCTGTTGAGGGGATCTCTAGGCACATGCAGTTTCTAGAGTAAGTACTGAGACTACTTCTTGTTCATAGATTTGCCTTCGCAAAAATCTCTAAAACTAATGTAAAAAAGATTCAATTATACCTTTAGAATAGGTTTAATGTTTACACCAGAGACTGAATTTTATAAATTGAAATAGTTTCTTGGAACTGGCATAACTCTTTAGAACCTACGGATGATTATTCAGTTAAACTTTTCCTTTAATTTTGTTAAATATTGTTGGAAATAATGTTGAATAAAACACTAAACTCCTACCTTATTACCCATCTTGCTCATCAAAAAGGAGTAAAAGAATAAAGGAATTAAGAATTAATTACTGTAGATCGCATAAATTCATTTTATGTTCCAGATTTCTTCCTTAATGGTAGAGTTCATGAGCATTAAAATTGGTAATTAAAAACCCATATCTTGAAGCTGAGGTTGTACCAGTACGACTTCATTCTAGCAAAAATATAGTTTACTAATCAAAGAAAGTAATATTGAGGGGCAGTCTGTAGCTACTGTTATTCATATTCCACAATAAAAGTAATTACAAACAGTAAATATAGTCACTATCAAGAGGTAAGACCAGACTTTGTTTATCCTATCTCACTTTTGGCATTCTTACAAGTACAAGAACAGTCATGTCATATCTTTGTTTTCTTGCAAAATGTGTCTAATCATTGAGTTCCAAGAGTACTTTAGCCATTATTTTAGTTTCAATTCAATGTTAGCCATGTTCGTCAGGGTGTGCCAAAAAGACTTTTGCCATTATTTTTGTTTCAATTCAGTATTAACCAAGGTCATCAGGGTATCATCGTTACTATTCATCTGAGTCAATACTGTACTCTTCCTGCCTGTTAAATATGCTCCAATTCAAACTTGGCTTATGATCAGGTGTCTTGGCCAACTATTCATTTCTAGCTTGAACTAACAATAAACTGATGTGAAAATCACAAGAGTTTCAACTGTAAGACCAGCAACATCAAGAATTGCACCCTCAATGTAGTGCAAACTATGTTTTAATTACAAATCAACATGTTTGACAAGATCAACTGCCAAGACTTGGTTTACCCTTGTCTGATTCTTTCTCCTAGGTAAAAGCATTCGCTTTAAGAAACCTCACGACATAAGGATACGTCAAAAAGTTTTATGGGTAACCTAGGGTATGACTGCAATGTGCAATACTAGTTGTTCTTGCTCTGACTTGCAACATTTACAATTCATCAAAAATTATTTTTCATCAAACAATCTATTTTACATATAGCTATCCATTGAAAAATAAACCCAAATTCTATACGCCTGGTGAAATGAAATTCAAATTGGAATTGTTCCAGTAAAAGTAGTTCATAATAAGGTGCTTAAATCCTAGGATTTCCTAGTTTCATCCCACATGGTTAAATGAAAAATATCACTGGTAATGTCTGCGATCATGTAATTCAATGCCCTATGACTACAATATGAAAGGGAATCTAAATCTTCTTGTTATTTAATTTTTGACTGCTTATAGTTGGTTCTGCCTTATCTCCTTTAACTGTTTTGTGATGTTCTTTTTCCCTGTTCCTAACAATGCGTACATTCTGTAAGTTTGTTTCTCAAGATGAACATGTTTCAGTTTGTATGTACTTTGTTTGTGTATGTGTTGCTTCTGGTTGCAAAAACTAAGCTAACATAGATAAAGTATGAAACAATGAATGAATCAATCAATGCGAAATCATGAAAGTAATCTGCATATCATAGTAACATTGAAACTGATTTCTGCACTTTTTCTGAAATGAAACACACATATACATAAAAGAAAGCATTGTGGGAATATTACCATAGTAACATTATGACAACCCTTAACTCTCATTGCTGGTCAAAATCAGATCTTAAAAAATGAGTCTGTTTTTTGGGACTTTTGTTACTAAAAGTTGCTCAGGGTCTAACATTTTTAGTCAACTTCCAACAGGCTATCAGATCAATACCTTGTTATTTATCAAAAGACATGTCCCTGAAATTTGCATTTCATTGTATCCATATTGTACCATCAAATACAACTAAACTTCCAAAAAATATTGATTACTACAACTTTGGAGCCTTCAACTCTTTCTTTTAGCACCACCAAGTTTTTCTCCATTAATGTTGAGGGTTAAAACAAAATGTCAAAGTACTTTTTTATAATAAAAGAAACCAACTATACAGGAGGCCTAAATTTGTATAATTCCCTTACCCATATGAAGCTCGGAATTCCAAGGATTTTCCTTAGAAAATTTGCATGGAAAATGCCAGAAGTTACAAGGAAGTCTCATTACATTTATTAAGGTTATGATGAGAGTACAGATTTGTTATTGTAACTTTGGTAACACTCATAACATCCCATAAATGTTGGCACTGAATATCAATACTGTACATCTAATATTGATAGTGTCAGTGAAATAAAGCAAAATCAAAGTGAAAGAACATTTTGCAAATTCAAGCAATTCAGATCATAAAGTTACCAAATTGTATGACAAGACAATAGAAGTTTGTTTAGATAAAATGAGGTTTACTCATTCAATTACTTTCAATTGCAATATAAACCAACTTTACTAAGCCATCATATTTATCATTGGAGGTTACATGGCTGGGATTGTTTAGATAAAACTAACATGATAGCAAGCCTTTGAAATTATTTTAACTGTATTAGTGTCTACCAGTGAGTACACTGACATGCTTGATGTTATAGTGGCCGGCACAGAATATGTGAAGGTCATTAATAATATAGTAACTGTAAATTATGTTATTTTTCTGATTATTTGAATTTGCAGTTATCTACTGTATGTGATTAGGACAGCAGTATCAAAAATGGCACATGCATCCATTGAAGTTTGATATGGCACATATAACGAATGCTGAAATGCAAATCTCCATGCAAGATACAGTGCAATAAAACATAACAACTCCTGAAAAAGAACTTTTGGTATTTTTCTAATGGCAGAACTACATAAATCTGCAGTTTTAAGCATCCAATGTATAGTACTGTATACAGTGTTAATATTTTGCACATAAGGTACTGCACTCATCAGGCAGCTACCTTTGATATGCAATTTATTTTTTGCATAGTGACGTTGACAAGGGATCAATGTCCAAATAATGGTGCACAGTTTAATAAATGCATACTCTGGGGTTGTGCAAAGTATGCATTAATTGAACATGCCGCAATATTAACACAGTATACAGTAATTGTGCCGGATGTGCAGTAAATAGGGCAACTTTGATGCCGATATGGCAATAATAATAATAATAAAAGCAGTTCCTACCTGTAACATGCTCTCCGTTGTAGATGATGTTGGCGGCATGTGGCACGGCTTCGGTGGCGGTGTACGATACGCTGAATCGCCCGCCGCCCAGTGGTGTCACCTGGCTCGGAATCGCCCGACCTTGGGCGTTCACACTGATCTCCATATTACCCTCGCCTGCCTGGCTCGCGTCCACTAGAAAAGTAAAAGATCGCGAACCATCAGATCCAGTTCCGGTTCCGGGGGAGGAAGGGGTGGCAGGTTGAATCGCAACCTTGCGGTTATTTTTTGCTTTCGGTACTCCGGCAACCGTGAGTATGTGATGAACGTTCATAAGCTGTTGTGTGTGTGGAGTGAAGCTCTGCTGGGTGGGGAACTCTCTGTTGAAGACTAGTGGGGGTATGTAACCTGGAGGATAGTCGTTTCTACCGGAGACCATCAGGTTGCTACGGTTTCCTGCACTACTAGAGGTGCTATGGAAACTCTCTTGAAATGTGGTGTTTATCTTATAACTGTTATAATCAGTCCCTGTAGTCGTTGACCTGTTGGTCTCTTGCTGTCTCTTGATGAGGGTAGAACCCTGATTTAGGGTGGTGGGGTAGGCACTGGAGGCAGCTACCGCTACTACTGGGGTGTTCTTTGGTACCGGGGTCATATGCGGTACCGGGTTCATGGCACCACTACCCTTATACCCCACTACCCCAGAATCATCAAACACAATGTCGGCATAGGATGCCCCACTGGTTTGCGTACCCATTTGTGACAGCTTTATGGGTGCAGAACTCTTTACAGGGGTAGTTGGGGTATCCGTTGAGGTACTACTACCCTTACGATACCCGTTTTTGGTCTTCCAGGTACCAACCCCTCCGATAAAGACTATATCCTTCTGCCTCTCTGTACCCATACCGGGTTGGTTCGCTCGTAAGGGTATATCCGTTTTGACCTTCACCGGTTCCTTGAACCCCACACCCTTAGCACCCTTCGAAGGCATCTTGTGGTACACAATCACTTAATTAAACCAAGAGTTGCTTTGGTAAACCCAGAAAATCAAATCCTCCAAGTTTTACGGACGCAAAGATGTCCGCTAGTAGGCTGTAGGTGTTGCCTTTCCGCACCCCCACATTCTCTCACTACATGTATAGGGTATTTTGGGAATAGATTGTCCCACTGGCATTTGGTCAGGCCAAGTGACCAGCTTACAACATAGGCAGGGTGGACACTCAATGACCACAGCTAAGAGCAGACATGCACAGGAGCTATAAATACCCTTTTGAATACCCTCTGTAGGGTACCCTCTTTACAGACCAAACAACCCTTTTGTAGTTTAAACAGAGGTGTATTAGTCACCCTTCAAATGAAGGGGTAGTTTTCTCAAAATGTGTGCTTTACTCATAGCGGCTATTTTTCTGCACCAGAATTAAATTGAATGAATATATGGACCGAATTAGTCTATTAAGGAGGTGATATATATCATGCAAAGAAGTTGGTTTGTGGAATAGCCTGGTAGTTAGTCTATAATGTTTAATTTAACCCCAAGATGTAAACACCACAATTTCTGAGGGGTCTTCTCATCAATTGTGTACCACATATACAGATGCACTTTGATAAAAAAAAAACTGATTCAGCTATATTTAACAAAAATACTTGATATGGCAAATTTAACTATTCCTTGAACATATTGTTACTATTCCTTGAACATATTGCTATCAAAATCTAGGGAATATTGACATTCTAATAGAAAAAGAGGCCCTAAAATTAGTAATGTAAGGTGTTGTTTAAAGTTGTAATTTGATTGTGTTTTATATATTTTCCCCAGTCTTTAACTCTTGTGTGTACATTACAGGACACAGTTCCCTGGGGAGAGAAAGGGTTAAGCAATCATGGCATGGTCAGTTGGTCATCCAAAGGAATGTAAAACCCCTCAAGGGTTAACCGACCTACTTTGCACAGCCATGATCTATAAACAGGGCATGATCAGCACCCTATTGTACCTATGTGTACCCTGGATACATACGGTGCTGTCCACAGGGGTAGTGATAGCTGTACGCCAGGCTGACCATGAACACCCCTAGACACTACATATTGGTTCACCTACTCAAGATGTTTAATCAAAGACAAGTGAGAAAGAGGTCAATGTTTGTGGAATAAATAGACTTGGCAGGCACCATGCATGAAGTTCAATCCACTTTATATTTACAGGGATATATATATATATATATATATATATATATATATATATATATATATATATATATATATATATATATATATATATATATATATATATATATATATGTACATACATACATACATACATATATATATATATATATATATATATATATATATATATATATATATATATATATATATATATATATATATATATATATATATATACATATATATACATACATACATATACATACATATACATATATATATATATATATATATATATATATATATATATATATATATATACATACATATAATATATATATATATATATATATATATATATATATATATATATATATATATATATATATATATATATATACACACACACACACACACACACACACACACACACACACACACACACACACACACACATATATATATATATATATATATATATATATATATATATATATATATATATGTATATATATACATATAGGGGGAGAGAGGTTATGAGTATTAAAATGAGTTGAAATGCTAGATTTTGTTAAATAGATACTTATAAATATATATATATATATATTTCATAATTTCCTTAACTGCTGTTGTATCCATTTAGATAATATTTCCATTTGGTATCAACCATGATAAGGAAAATATGTTTATTTGAATCACCTCAATATTAAATATTGCCAACATAATTTCCATGATTTAGTTTATCATACTGCCACTAGATGTCTCACAATCATAGTTAGTTTTCAATTTGACTCCCAGGTGGCAGGATTGTTAAATATCGATGTTGATGAGTGATACACTTCAATCTACAACTGATTGGTTTTACTGGAAAATGAACCACTTATATATTATAGCTACTACTTCTTTTGGCAAACAATCTTCTTAAAACTTGCAAAAGGTAATTTTCTTGATAACTGTAACCAATTACCTGAGTGTAATTATATTAAATTGAATTTACTTTTATGAATGAGGCAATGTATGTCTGTAACTGTTTTTTGATATTTCAGATGCTGTTGTATTTTGGACTGCAGTTGTACAAAAGCAAATGAGATTATAGTGTTTCAGTTTTTTTTCCTTTTTATTTAGTAATATAGTTTTCTATAGAGCATTCCTCGCAAAAACTCATTGCGACAAGCTTAATCAGAGAATCGTTCAACCATTTCTAAAGTGACTTTTTGCATATCCTTATGATATAAGCATACAACTAGTTGATCCAAAACTGTATCAACCTAAAAGGAGATTCTTTTACCTCAATAAGCAATTTGTCATAAATTAGAACCTGCTATTAAAGGCAATTTATCTCTTATTTTCATCATGTTTTAGTGCACTTCAGTGAATCATTGTGATAAGTGTAAAGATCAAAAGCTTTAACGAAACAATGGAAATGTAAAACGTATTGCTTTGACTTATCTTAATATATTCTCTACAGAAAACATATGTACATGAATCTTTATGTAAAACTTAACACAGCTAGTGCTTACTTTGCTATGCATTGTAACTGGTTCAAATATCATGAAATATATAAAGTTACATTCAGGTATTCCTTTAGTGTTCTCCATAGCCTCAAGGTGGCAGGATTGTCAAATAGATATTGCTGAGTGCAAGGAATCAAACTGAAATCTGTCTGTAGGTAGGCTTAAAACATTTTTTTTAGTTGACGTTGCTTGTGCTGCTGTTGTTGTTGTTGTTGTTATTGTTATTAGTATTTCTGTTGCTGTTGTTTTAGTCATTTTGTTGTTTTCAGTAGCAGTATTCACTGGTTGCACAAATCAGAAGTTAAAATGCTATGAAATTCTAATCTCTTTATAATTATACAGTTTTACATGTATGTGATAAATTCATGAGAATGATATGAAAAACTGACAAAATGTGACACTTACCGAGGAAAGTTGAAGCCTTTCCGAGCACAGCATTGGTGATCCCTGTCACTGTAACCTTGCTGGCATCGAAGGCCTTGACGATGTAAGGACTGCCAGGAACCGTCATGTTAGCGTACTTCACATATATGGTGTGAGCACCTACAATACAATACAAAAGCTTATTACAGTATCCTGCGTGTGTTTGTACCAGTGCTAAAAATTTAGGGGCACAGTGGTACAGTCAAAGGTAAGACGACCCACTCATGCCTGTACCAGCATGTACCAGCAAAAAGCTGATACAGTCAGAGGTGGGACTTAACCCATTCATGCCTGTACCAGCAAAAAGCACCTGACTATTTTGGTTATATCTCTACGATACAGGTGAACTTGGATATGACGGAGCACTGTATGACGGATTTTTGCATATGACGGATGATATGCTTGGTCCCAGTCTGGTGCATATCAAGTATTCGTCATATGTATACGACGGATTTTGCATATGATGGACCAATTTTCCTGGTCCCATTGAGTCTGTCATATCCAAGTTCACCTGTATAAGCAATGTTTTGAAAATATTTGAAGGAGAGATGTTCACCAGAACTCCATCTATAACTCTACTTCAAATATTTTGCAAATTTGTGCTTTATTCCAAAACTCTTTTTAATAAGTTATCTTCATGTGACAAGTCCAGTTGACACTTGTCAAGTATATGGAAACCATACTTGGCTTTGTTTTTCATATTATCTAAAGAGAATGCAACTATCTGACTATTTTCATGATTTCCTTACTAAGGAAGAATCTTCGTTAATGATAAACGGGGCTACAAAGATAAATGTGAATAGTTGTATGAACTTACCAACTTCTACTGGGGTGTAGTCGACTCTGAAGGCAGAACCTGTTTGTCTCTCCAAGGTGATGGGAACATTCTGTCCACTGGGAGCTGCACAAAATACAAATAGTTCATCAGAATAGTTAACATAGGATATACAGTACAATGAAAAGAAAAATCATTAAATAGATAAAAAAATAATATTTCAAATAAATGGGAAATATATGGATAAAGAAACTGGAAAAAAACAAAAAACATTGAAGCTTGCGGTGGCCAAAAGTACCTGTTAATTGTCATGAAATCTTTCACACAAAATTATAAGAAAAACATTTTTTTAAGAAACATTAATAAGAACATTACCACAACTCTAACATATAAGTTTTTGCATAGCAAAATCATACTTTGTTTCCAAGTTATTGTCAAGATTATGTTAAACTCTGATGACAAGTTCCAAATAGAATTAAGCATAAATGGTTTAAAAAATGGAAATATATATTTTCAAAACAAAAAGTCATAATCCAGAAGAATTATGACATACTTTGTGAAATAGTATAAGAGTACCATTATCCACATTGTAAGGCAAAAAGTTTGCATTGGAAATGTTAGCATATTTGTTGAAAGAAAACAATGAAACTTTTACACATGACCTTTATAAAACACAACACGAAAAGTTGGTTGGAAATATTGTTGAATCTTAATCTAAATTTATAGGCAGAAAATCAAATCAATGTTAAAATCACTGTATATCACCACTTAACCCTTATGCTGCTGGTGGCCAATTTGGTCAATACAAAAGGATGCAGAAATACTGGAAAATGACTGAAACCCTGGCAAATGGGTACTAATTTGAGAGTACTCAGCGAGAGCTTTCCAATGAATACCAACTTGACAGGGTTTAGATAGTTTTCAACACTGTTTGCATTTTTCTCCCATGGACGAAAGTAGCCTCAGCATTGGAAGGGTTAAGAAACTTAATAATTCTTTTGACCTTACATTATTTGTGAGTTATGCAAATCTCTTCTCCCTGTATTTACTTACATCTCTTTAATGTTAAGTTAAATGAATGTTTATATTTTATGGTATCTGTACCAAATCACAAAATAAATTGTAACTTTCCAAGAATTACAAAGTTAATGACCCAAGGTGTATAATAGGAGGTTAGTAAACGCCAAGCAGAAAAGTTCAAAGCAAGTATGCAACAAATTCATGTTCATCATCCGATACCTATACATTTGCAATTTGCATACACTTCAAGAACATAGACCCATGTGCACACACAGACACACAAAAATGTGCAGAGGTATACAAAACATGTCAAAACACAAACACACACTCACACAAACGCAAAGTGCAGAAAAAACAAGACGAAATGTGGTGACGACGTGGTGCAGAGTTTATTGATGCAAACATATCATGCTAAAGTATTGACAAATCAAAGATGACAATTAGCAATAAAGAACATAGAAAACCAAGCTGCATGTGTAACAGGCAATGCGATTGGTCAATTCACAGAGAACACAAAGAACCAAGCTGCTGGTGTAACAGGCAATGTGATTGGTCAATTCACAGAGAACCAAGCCGCTGGTGTAACAGGCAATGTGGTTGGTCAATTCACAGAGAACCAAGCTGCTGGTATGATATACAATTTTTTAATTCACTTGATAATACTTATAATTCAAAACTGCATTTATTGGACCCAATCGGAACCTTAATTCCAACACGATAATTTCCATATTAGCTCAGTCATCTGACGTTTATAGAAAATTAAAGGAAAAACATTTTAAGAATATTTTTTTTCAAAAGTCCTAAAGTTAATATTTAATTCACTCCAAAACAGAAACAGAAGTTAAACAGAAATTTTGTGAAGTTTCAAAAGACCTTAAAAGCAGTGATATTCATATTTCTCGAAGCACAATAATACAAAATAAAGTTGAGAAGTGCAAAGACATGCGAGAGCTAGGAGAAAGTGTTGGTATTACTCACAGAGCATCTTGATGTCCAGATTAGCATCTCCAGCCGCTCCCACGTCCACCAGGAAGTTGGCAACGCGATTGACGGGAGCGACGCTGAAATTCGACACCTTCACCAGGCTCGAGTCCAAGATGTTCACGTGGAACGGAGAATCTGTAATTTAAAATAACAATAGTTGTCAAAAAATCATAGTTCTGTAATAGTAATAAAACAGGAACAGTTCACACATCAAAACTACCCACAATTCCTAATTAGATGTTCACATGGAATGGCAAATCTAGTTTCAATTAAAGACAGTTGTCAAAAAAGTCATAATTTTGTAATACAGGATGTGTCCACATGTCAAAATTATACCAAAATCCTGATTTTACTAAAATTCCTCATTAATCCTGAAGAAATTAAGAAAGTTGTCCAAAAAAACACAATCTCTAATAGAGGAAGTGAATATGTCTTAACCCATTAATGCTTATATCAGGCGTTCCTCAGGTACTAGCATAGAATGTTTAGTGTCCTTATATTTTCCAGAGCTTGAATACTTCGCGTTGTCTGTCTTCCATCAGTCAGTCAGTTCTTGGCGCGCCATCACTCAAGCGTCCAATTGGACATGGAGTAACAAAGGACAAAAGGAGGCGAAGCGTCCAAGCTCTGGGCAACCATGGATTGTTGCCATGATCGCCACTGCCTGTGGGGTGCGGCAAATTTTCGCCAGCACCCCTTTGGGACAACCAGCAGATCTTGCTCAGCAGCCCAGGTGTTGACAAGAGCGAGTACAGAGGTGCATCTGCGCATGTGCGTGTAACCTCCTCTACCTAATTGGTGTTTGTCTCCAAGTGACATCACACTGAGACTAGATTCGGAAAGATTAGGTGTGTCCAGGGCATAATCATAGGCCATATGGTAATTGGTATGTGGCGACCAATCCTTTGTTTTATTCATCTAAGCTGACACTTACTTCTGAAAGTCGTATGGTAATAGGGTAATTGACTATATGGTAATTGGTCAGTGGCGACCAATCCATTGTTTTATTCATCTAAGCTGACTTACCTCTGACGGTCTCGTCGTTGAACTTGATGTCGACGTGGTGATCGTCGGTGTTGACTGGAACAAAGCTGACGAGGAAGATGCCCTTGTCTTGCTGCCGAATGGTGTTGGCCACGTTGCCGCGGTTAACCATGATCTCCAGACGACCTTCACCCGACCTTGTGCAGTCAACTGCAAAATAGAGACCATATATATCAATATCCAACTGGATCTGGAGAGAATGCATTCAAAAACTTACAATTATACTGAAAATGATAAAAATAAGGTTGATGATGATGGTAATGATGATATAGTAAACAAATAAAAAAATTAAAATGATAATAAAGATAATGCTAATAATAATAAAAATAATAATAATAATAATAATAACAATAATAATAATAATAATGATAATAATGATAATGATGAAAGCAATAATAATAATATTAATAATAATAATAATGATAATAATAATAATCATAATAATAATAATAATCATAATCATAATCATAATAATAATAATGAAAATAATAATAATAATAATAATGATAATGATAATAATAATAATAATAATATTAATTATAATAGTACTAATAATAATAACTATTGTTATAATCATCATTATCATTATTATCATCATTTATTATCATTATGATTATGATTATCATTATTATTATAATTATTATTATTATTATTATTATTATTATTATCGTTATTATTATCATAATCATCATTATTATTACTATCATTATTATCATTGTTATTATTATTATAATTATCATTATTATTATAATCATCATTATTATTATTGTAATCATCACCATCCTCCCCATCACATAAAACTATTACAAAATAATAAATGATATAAAGATAATTATATTATTTACAATAATAAATACAAAAACCATATGCGATGAAGCAGTGAAACACCTACCCAAGAATTCACAGGGTTGTCCCACTACTCCACTAGGGATGGTTCCTATACGGATGCCGGTGTGGTCGTACGCCTTGGACTTGAAGGGGCTACCCTGGATGGGGAGGTCCGCATACATCACCTCTATGTTATGGACACCCACTTCTGTAGGGATGTACTCCACGCGGCAAGAACCGTCACGGGCATCGTAAACCTTGCTCGAAACTGTTCTTCCATTGGGCCCTGCAGAAAAAGAGGAAAGACATATGTTAAATGGTAGAGCATCAGTGGAGTTGATTTGTATATGACCCATGAACGTATCATTATCAATATCATTAGAAATACCACATTTATTTGTGGGCATCTGTGATTAAATTGTATTATCTTATTTTTGACTCTAGAACTTAACAGTTTTTGGGCCTTACCTCCCTGGTAGGCTTTGATATTTGAAAAAAAAGTTGGCTCGGGCACATGGGTACTCATCTGAGAGTACTCGGCAAGAGTACCAACATGACAGGGTTTCAATGGTTTTCAAAAAACTTTGCGTCCTTGTGCTCTGGAGAAAAGTAGCCTCAGCATTGGAAGGGTAAATGGTACTGTTAACAATGTTTTAGAGCATTCCTTTCTTGTTACGTATCCATAAAGTGTCATGTTAAGACTTCTTGGCAATGCCAAGCTGTCACATTTGGGAAATAATATTTTCTCCGTGCAATACTCTTTAAAGGGGTACTAACGGTATGGAGCCCTAGTAGAGGTGTGGGGATAAGACTTACCTGTAACCACAGCGGTCACACGCCCAGTGTCGGAGAGACTTCCTGTGAAGACATCGAAGACGGCCGTCTTGTCGACTGGTACGAGTTCCAGTCCTGCACCCTCCGCACGCACCTTACTGGCATCCATGACATCTACACGGTATGGACTCCCTGTGAAAAAGATATGCAAGATATCACTTAGTATTTTCATATGATAACTATTTATTTCTAATCCTTGTGACTCCAAATTGTTATTTTTCCCACAAATGTCTGATGCCAAATTGTCACTCAGTATTTACTTATGATAACTATTCACTTTTAATCCTCATGACTCCAAATTGTAATTTTCCCCACAAATGTCTGATGCTATATTTCAATGGGGATTATTGGCCAAAATCTGTAGTCAGGTTGTTTATTTTTAATGACCTTATAAAACTCTGGTCCATCATAGTCATGTGACATTTTAAATGTACCTTGAATTGAGCAAAACATTTTGACAACAACTTGCCTGATTTTCTAGCAATGTAGCGGGTCATTCTTCAGATTGACAAGCCAGGCTTTTCCTTAAATGAATCAACAAATATGCCCGCATGGTTCCCTAATTTACGTTGCAACAAATGCATACATGCATGTGAGACAGTGGAAGGGTTAAGTTTGCTCATAATAAACAAACCAGTCATTTTCTTGAAAGTTGAAACCAAGACACATACAGTACTCTGTATGGACTCCCCTTTTAGGTACAAAATGCGATTTCATTTGTCGTTTTCCCGAGTTTCGAATTATGTGGCTCACGAACAAAAAACACATGCACAAAACATAACATGAAAACATGAAATTCTATCAAACATGACACTCACCTATTTGGGAACAATACATAATTTCTTCTGTAATATTCCTATATTTCCCTCTAAGCTGGCTCAAAAATTACATTCCCTCGGTTAAGGAACCACTTATACAGAAACAAACCATAATTTCATTAGTAATTTTCCTATATTTCTGTCAATGCTAGCCCACAAAGAAACTAAGATATTTACCCAGCATGGTCTGATTAGAACACAAACACATGAATGCCTTAACTAATGCATTTTTCAAGGACATGAAAAAGAAGCAATTCTGCACATGCAAATGTATGATAAATTGCATAATTACATAAAGTTATAGCAATATAAGCATGTATAACCATATGCATATTTGCATTATTTCATGCAAGATAATATACATAAGTTTATAAATATATATGCATAAATATGTACATAATTATATGCAGAATTATGCATAATTATTTGCATAATTATTTGCATAATTATTTGCATAATTATATGCAAAATTCAGCTGTAGAGCAATTAAGAGCCAACCCCAGACCAGCTGTAAAATGACACAAGCTGTCCAAAAAAGGTTAGAACAAAATTATAAGCAAAATTTGATCATAACATTTCACAAACATAGGGACAAATACAGTGGACAATATACAACTTAACACATAACTAGCCAATCCACATGAGTTGCGGTCAGTTAGGAGCATGGCTGCTTTGTTTACATTTAACCCTTTCATGCCTGGAGTTCTTCTCAACAAATTGCGTCTGGAACAACGACAGTTTTGAAAATAACTTTGGAATTTTGGAAGAATTTACAAAATATTTGAATGGGAGTTGTTGGCATTCCTTCTTCAAATATTTTGGAAAAAATCTATGATGAAAAATACATCACTGAACATTTTTTTGGGTGTTACAGGCATGTAAGGGTCAGCATTAACCCACAGATGATTAGCATGGTCTGACGTTTTACATACTACCCTTCTCAGGATATATACATATATATATATATATATATATATATATATATATATATATATGTATATATATATATATATATATATACATATATATATATATATATATATATATATATATATATATATATATATATATATATATACATATATGTATATATATATATATATATATATATATATATACATATATGTATATATATATATATATATGTATATATATATATATATATATATATATATATATATATATATATATATATATATATATATATATATATATATATATAATGCTTTTTCTACCTTAGTGATAGCGTTATCACATTAGAGTATTTCACAATATATTAATCTACTATTACTTTCAGGTGTAGTAACAAAAGGTATTTCACCTACAATTTATAACCAGACCTCTCTCAGAGTTTCCCATGGAATGTGTTTATGGGATATAATGATACTAAATGATATAAAAATGAAAATAAGAAATAAATGAAATTAAATACACAATATTTAATGATTTTGTTGGTTTTGGATTAATATTCTCCTGAAAATATTTCCTCTAAGATGGTTTTGTCAGAAAACAATTGCCAAAATATTTAAGCCTTCTTAGCATCTGAATGAGTGTATTAAAGACTGTGTAAGCAATATTTTTTTCAAATTCAAAAAAAAAAAAGAAAAAAAAAGAAAAAGAAAAAGAACTAAAAAAACTTTTCATTCTGCACCCTCATTCATAATTCTAAGATTCCAATGTCTTTACCTGTGTCAGACCATTAGCTAGCACACGGCATTATATATGTTATTTACACATGTATATTTTGTAAAAAGGCTGAAAACGAGTAAGGAATGCGAGTAATGAGCAAGGATGGAAGGGACTCTTACGCTGGCCGGGCTGAGCGTCAACAGGGACAACAAACGGGCAGCCTGAAACAGGAAGTACGCGCATGCACATTCAGCACAAAATTCTTGTTGCCATGGCAACCATCGGCACTATGTGCAAACAAACTAATGGGTCTTTATTCAAAAATTTTAAGTTAAATTTTTTTTTTGTGATTTTCGATTGAGGAAATGAATTTGGCGTCCTTGCCAAAACTCCAAAAAACTATATTTTGATTTTGATCCAAGAATGGAAGAACTTGGTGTTTTCCATCATTTTTTAGATTTTTGAGACTAAATCGTGACTATGCAGTAGATTTTGAAATGTTGGGGGAAAACAACAATTTTTCCCCAGTTATCGCCAAATTCTTGTTAAAGTGTGGCAAAGATAACAATGGGATGTTCGAGAATTATCACAGCTAATAGAAGTGAAAGGACAATAGTCAAAATTTTTGAGGAAACTTTTGGCAACTTAGCGCATATTTGTATGAATAGACAATAAATTAACCCATTCATGCCTGAAAACGTCCTGAAAACTTCAGTGATATTTTATTCACTAGCGATTTTCTTTTGGAAATATCTAAAGAAATATTAATCAGAATTGTGCAATTAATTCTTTTTAACATATTTTTGTGAATTTACGATCAATTCCAAAGTTATTTCTAAAAGTATAATAGATCTAGACTAAACTGGTGCTTCAGGGACGAATGAGTTGGATGATTTTTCAAATTAAACCAAACGCATGAAACATCGCTGATCGCTTGGGCCTGCGAACTGATGATTGGTTGGAGAAATCAAACACTCCCAGCACCACAGCTATGACGGTGACTGTGACGGTGACGGTAACGATGACGATGACAATGACGAAAGCAATTTAAAACAAGTAGGGATTCTGATAGCCCCATCCAGATTTTGTGTTTTGGTATGAGGCCTATTTCTAACACATTAAAAGGTATGACTTTTATTTCATTTATTTCATCAGTTTGCAAGAGACTTGAGTCTGGTGCATACTGCCATAATTTGCTAAGGTATGAAGAAGGGAAGGAATTGGTTTTTAGGTCGCCTTCAACAACTTAGATCATACCACAATGATATAGAAACCAAGAACCAGGAATAACCCCTTTTCTTAACAATAGTTCCAAAGGTTCTTTCAGTTCCAGAAGAACTTTTTAAAGAATGTCTCAGACAATTAGAAAAGCTTTTTTTGTTTAACAAATGTACATGAAATTCTTCGAAGTAATCTGTCCCTATAATTGGTGGATGGACAATAAAGAGCAAGAAATGAAGGTTTTCGGTGATTGCCCCAGTCTATAGAGGAATTGGACTCCTACTCGCCCTGGTATGGGATTGAACTCTAGACCCCACGCCTCCCAGCACTCAGGATTTCGAACACCTAACTTACCAGGAATGTTGACGCCATTGAACCTAACGTCGATGTTGTGGACGGAGGCATCGCGAGGTACGAAACTCATGCCGAAGATTCCGCGCGATCTCATCTGGACCGTGTTGGGGATCGTTCCATTGTTGACCAGGATCTCCAGCTGACCCTCTCCGGCCTGCAGGGCATCGACTAAAAACGAGAAAATAGAAAATAATTTAAACCTTTTCATGACCCAAAATGCCCTCACTTTCAGTTGCAAAGGAAACAAAGACAACCCCTCATAACCTTTTCACGCCTGTGGCGCCCAAAATTGCAATCACTTTCAGTTGCAAAGTAATCAAAGACAGCATCTCACAACACCACACATTTTTATAGCAATCCAGCAGAGACTTAAACCATTCTCATTTCAGTTGTAAAGTAATCATAGACAGCCCCTCACAACACCCAACATTTTTATAGTAACCATGCCAACCCACTCTTGAGAATCCAGCAGTCTTACATCATAACCACTATGTTACTGCAAATCTTTCATATGTCAAGTGACCGATTGATCAATTCAGAAAATATCAATAACCTCCAGATATGGATGAGTGAATAAATCAGTCAGTCAGATTTTCTTGGGGGTGTAGTTGTTATTTTGTTTCAGACAAAGGATCTAACAAAAGGAGATTATATTTCTACATCATAAACAAATCTGTAATCCTTTAGGCAAATCTTATGCGTAATAATTCCCCACACCCATACCATCTTTTATCAAAATTTCACAATCATATTCTTCAGCTTGCATTTCTGAGAATCTGAGAATTTCTATAAGCCTCATGATACTACCGTTGTGTCTATGTTTGTAAATGACAATTATTGTATTTAATATAACCATATTAACCATAAAGACATCTGGTGACTAGGGCTGGGCTCGATTGCCAGGACATCGAGCGCTCGAGAAAGTCTCATGATCGATACTCACCATCTTCTGACATTGAGCGACGAACTCGATACGCACCCGCCTAACCCTACCTCATTTGAACAGCTTATAGTGGTGACAACTGCATTCAGCCCCCAATTTTTTCTGAGAAGGCATACTTACTTGTACATTCCACAGGTTGGCCAATAATACCAGTTGGGGGATGCACAAACTTGACGTTAGCCGAGTCATAAACCTTGGCGTCAAATGGACTGCCACCTATTGCCAGTTTGTTGAAGTAGACCTCCACTTTGTGGATTCCGACCTCTGTTGGGAGGTACTCGACCTTGTAGCCTCTGTTGTTCTGTTCTTGAACGGTTGCCCTGACGCTCCTGTTGCTAGGCGCTAGAAAACAATGAGAAGGAAAAGAAACGTGACATAAATACTCAGATAACTTCATAGCTGGTCATTTCCTTGGCAAGTGTTCTGTTTTATAACACTTGTTCAAATGCTCCTTTTGCCAGATGCTATAAAAACAATGAGAAAAGAACTATATCCTACAAACTTAACTCATATAGAAACAGAGGGAATTATCAAACAAATCTTGTTCTGATTTGCCTCAGATGAATCACTGCCAAAAAAAAATAGATAAATAAATAAATGAGTAAATAAATAAATAAATTGTAAAAGATGTTCATCAAACTACTATGACCTCCTCTCTATCTACAATGGCATTAACCAATTAATGCTTGCAGCAGCCAAAACTGCCTGACTATTTTGATGATTTCTCTCTAGCAAGAGGAATTTTCTCAAAATATTTGAAGGAGAGATGTTGATCAAAACACAACCCACATCTTTCCTTCAAATATTTTGTGAATTTTTGTTGAATTCCAAAAATGTTTCAATAAATATCTTAGGTCCAGACGACTCTCGTCAAGGAGATCACCAAGCACTAACCCTTTCAATGCTGAGGCTACTATTGTCCAAGGCATGATATTGCAAAAGATATATGAGAATTGCCTCCACCCTGTTAATTGTTGGTATTCATTGGAAAGCCCTTTCCAAGTACTATCAAATGAGTATCAATGTGCCAGGGCTCCTATCTTTTTTTTCCTTTTTTGAATCATTTTGTTTTGTCCAAATTAGCCACCAGCTGCAAAAGGGTTCATGGATTAACCCTTCTAGTGTACTTTCATTCAAAGAATACAGATGCAAAGATTTTGGAAAGCATCTGAACCATATCATGTTGGTATTCATTGGAAAGCTCTCATAGAGTACTTTCAGATGAGTACCCATATGCTAGGCTTTCAGTCATTTTTCAGGTTTTTAGCGTTGTATTGTCCAAATTTGCCACAAGCAGCATTTTTTACCATTTCACAATTAATCTGGTAAACACCTTGTACACCCTGTGAATCTATGACATATGTGTGGACTAGATAAAAATGATTTTAAAATTTAAAAAGTAACTTTCAGGTGATGTTGACAGTTTCAGTCATTTTCAAGTTTTTTTCCGTTTTTTTGTATTGGCCAAATTTGCCACCAGCAGCATAAGGGTTAAGCTGTATGAATATTGCGCAACTTACAGGTGATGTTGACGGTGACGTCTCCGTCTCCGGCCTCCCCTGCGTCCACGTTGAAGTAGGTTGGGATGTGTACGGGCACCAGAGTCAGCCCGGGGCCTGAGGCCTGCACGCGGCTCGCATCGATAACCTGCACGCGATGGGGACTTCCTGCGAGATGACCAATAGAAATAGAGTTACATAGGCGCAGATCAAAGATTATTGTGTATGGGGATCTTTCGGTATGAGGGGGTTAATTTTAAGAGATGTAGATTAACGTCATGGGCTGTAAACAAAATATATATATATATATATATATATATATATATATATATATATATATATATATATATATATATATATATATATATATATATATATAAATATATTTATAACATGTACATCTCTGATGAAACATAATAAAAGTGAATAATCTTAGCATGAACATAAACAATGGTGAAACATTTGGCATTTAACAAATGCAACACAATCTCTATATGCTTTTGAAATTATGAATCATTACACTTGCTCATCAAAGGTTTGTGTATTCATGAAACATTATATATGACATTTCATACAAGGATTGAAAGTAATAAGATGAGACCAGCAGAACAAAATGAATAAAGGATCCATGTATATATACATATATATGGGTGTGTGTGTGTCAAGGTATAACTATTACTTGTTAGGGGATGAAAGGTATGGTTAGATCAAGCATCAAAGTCAATACACATGTAACCATAGCGATGCAATACAGTGAAAAAACCCGATGAATCTACAAAAGAATTGAATATATTGAGAGCAACAATTGAAAGACCTGAAAATTCAAAACAGATATACCCATTCTTACACTACGTTTTCTTGAGTAAGTTGAACCTTAATCTAGAAGAATTTCAAACAAGGAAAACTCAGATGTTTTCTTCGGGGCAACCATAGCCTAGTACCACCAAATGTTCAAAAACAATCTATTAGTTGAATTAAATCAAAAGAATCTTCATAGGCCATTTAAACTAAGATCTGACCTTTCTTAATTATAACTTAACCCATTCACACTCAGAGTTTCTCTAGAAATTATCGTCTGCTACTTTCATACTTTTGAAAATAACTTGGGAATAAAGGAAAAGTTCTCAAAATATTTGAAGGGGAGTTGTTGTTTGACTACTGGTTAACATTTCTCCTTCAAATATTTTCTAAAAAATGCTTTTGTTAGAAAAATATCTCCAAAATTGTCAGGCCTGTTTTGGCCGCTGTAAGCATTAATGGGTTAAGCAAAAGTTTTTCCTGTATTGCAAACCTGCACCCATACATTCTATGGGATGCTTTAAGTGACTGGCTATCTAAGTGTAGATTTTCTTTGTAAAATATATATTGAAAGGTACTTTTAGCTGGTTTGGCGAAGCTCTGTTAGTAAGCTGACATTTTGGCTAACCAGCTAACTCAAAAGCCTTCACTTACTTCATGGGTTGAATTTCTGATCCCTCAAGTCTACTTGTAACACTTTTGAGTCATCTCTTTGGCAATCTGTCTCAGCAGGTTTGACCATACACTCTTCACCTCTTAGAGAAATGCAATCCTACATGGCACAAGGGGTTTGGCAAGGTCTCTCCGAGACTACACTAGTCTGCAACATCTCAACAATTTGCTTAATCCTTCCAATGTTGAAGCTACTGTCGTCCAAAGAAGGACTAATCTTTTTTGAAAACCATCTAAACCCTGTCATGTTGGTATTTTCATTGGATAGCTCTAGCTAAGCTCTCTCAGATGAGTACCAATGTGCCAGGGTTTCAGTCAGTTTTTCAGGTGTTTTGCATTAATAGCCAGATTAGCCACCAGCAGCATTATTAAAGGGTTAAATTAAGTTCCTTGAAGAAAAGTGCCATTTGAATGCTATGAAACTTCTGAAAATAACTTCAGGGAATGAAGTACATACTTTCAAACTTTTCCCTGGAGAATTATTTGCTGTATGTTGGAAAGAACTTTCTCCTAAGAATATTTCCCAAATGCTGCTTAAGAAAGAAAGTTATAAATAGAGTAGTCAGGACTTTTTTGTATTGGGCCATTCCACGGATGAAAAGATTGACAATTTCATTACAACATGTTGGTTTTCATAGTATTATCGAAAAATCTGTCTGTGACCTGATATCCCTAGCCTTTCTCTGTATGCTATGTTTATTGTCCTACATGTTTATACTTCACCTGTTTTCATGCAAAGCCATGGGCATGTTTCAGTACAGAAAGGTCTACCCTATTCAAAACCCCCAGACAGGAAAAGTATGTGTAAACGCTCAGGTGGCCTGTTTTTAACCCATATTTGGTTGAGTTCCTCGCAAAAAAAAACATTGTCTGAGACTATGATGCATTTGAAATTCACAGAAGAATAAATCATGTATGACAAACATGTCTACTTCAGATAAATTGTAAAAGTTGTTTTTGTTAAGGAAATCTCATCAAACGTTTTTTTTGACCTTTGCTGACACCATCAGGTTAACCCAAGCTGAGGCTACTTTCATCCAAAGCACAAGGATGAAACATTTTTGAAAAACATCTAACTTTGTCATGTTGGTATTCATTAGATAGCTCTAGCCGAGTACTCTCAGACGAGTACCCATATGCCAGGGTTTCAGTCATTTTCAGTTTTTTTTCATCCTTTTGTATTGGCCAAATTAGCCACCAGCAGCATAGGATTTATATTCCAACACTTGGAGGCACCTTTTTATAATAATACTGCTTTACTTTACCTTTTACTATCTCAACCCCAAAACAGTGACATTCCTTCAAATACCTTTGTAGATTAGCATTCGTTTCAAATTTTAGTTACAAAAATATCATAGGTCCAGTAGATACCTTTCAAGGGGAAATCTGGGCATGAATGTGTTAAGTTACTGATGAATTAACCTTTTTATGTCTATTACGCCCAAAACTCCATGTCGATTTTGATGAGATCTCTCGACCAAAAGCAATTTTCAGAAAATATTTGAAGGAGAAATGTTTATCGGATACTAACTAACAACTCCCCATCAAATATTTTTCCAATTTACGTTTCCTTCTTGAGTTATTTTCAAATGCATCATAGGTCCAGACTACAATTGTCAAGAAAATTTTCAGGCATGAATGAGTTAAAAAGATAATTCTAGCCACTCCTCCCAAGAATTCTGACAAAAAAGTTGTAATATATCCGGTGATATATGTCTGAAAACTGAATCTTTTGAAAACGACTTTGCAGTATAAATGTTCATCAATCCCAAATCAACAAATCTCCTTCACAAATATTTCACATTTATGCCCAATTCCGTAGTTATTTTCAAAAGCATCATAGATCCAGACTACACTTTTCAAAAGTTCAAGAAATGGATCGCTGCATTTTGACTTGTACTATTATTATACAACACTAAGCATGAAGAATCTAAAAATGTCCCTTATGTGTCGAGGAAAATTGTCACTGAAACCTGACACTATGCTTAAACAAGTCATGTTCGTTTTTCTCTCTAATAAAATCTCAACCTTTCATATGCTAATGTGACAAAAGATTTACTGTTTTTGGGAAATAAATTGTCAGAGGAATTTTGGGGTGAAGCAAGGTGCAAAGCTAAATCGTGACTTAATTACATAATGTCCCTCCTATGAAGTTTTACTGATATATTGCAGTAAGTTCTCTTTGTCCTATTATGAAATATTTGGGAGAGGGGACGTTCTTATGTGATGTGTTATTTATTAGATTTCATGCTTCTTTTCAAGTGATTTTCTTTTCAATATGTTTATGAGGTTCCTTTTTGGTAATATATTTCAAACAAGAGCAGCACTTGGAAAAACAATTGGAGAAGTTAGTTCATCTTAACTCAGCCTGTAACTACTCCATATATTTCTTGAATTTTCCCTGTATTTCCTAATTATTTTCTCAAGTATGAAATAAAATAGATCTATAGAATACTTTTGATGGGGAACTCAGGTTGACATATATATCTAGTATGTTTCTGGAAGATTGGAGATTTAACCCATTGATGCCTGCAGCAGCCAAAACCGCCTGATTATCAGGGTGCTGTCTCTCTCTATCAAAAGCTCCCTCTCTAATTTTTAAGAAAGTATTTGACCAGAGTTGTTCACCAGAACTGTATCCTCAACTCTCCTTCAACTATTTTGAGAAATTTTGTCTCATTCAAAAGTTATTTTTGAAAGTATGACAGGGCCATATGACACTTGTCAAGGAGATCTTCTGGCATAAATGGGTTAACCTATCCATAGTATAGCCACAGCAACATGAATTATTTACCCCAGCCAGACACTTTACAAGTGATGGTTAACAGTGCTTGTCCTTCAATGTTTGGTTTGAATACTACTGTGCAAATTCCAGTTACAATATGGCATTGGGTAACCTTTTGTCCTTTTTAATATTATGAAATCCTATGAATTGTCTTTGTCAGCGTGAAACCAGCCAATTTCCTTGAGTATGAGAGTGCAGTTTAGCCGGTAATACTTTTGAATTGTATGTCAGGATAACATATATCAACATAACATTTTAGGAAACCACTTTAGACCATCCATGAAAGATGATTTCTTTCATTGCCAATAGATGGCACTGCATTGGATGACAAAAGAGTGACGGGCAACTAGACCAGATGTTTTTATCTGCATAATCTTTCTAGCTTTGCACTGTGCGGGAATGATATTAGAGAGAAAGAAATTGTGGAGTTCATGTATCAGATTGATAATAACCACTTCTCAATGCCTGCCTTGTAACTGGGATACACAAAGAGTAGGATACTGAGGGAAGACAAGTTCCATATATTCACACCAGAGGGACCCAGCATCAGTCAAAATTATCCAGCTCATCTCAAAATCACAATCTTCTTGAAATATCTTTTTTTTTAATTTAAAATGGATAGATAAATGACATGCTGATGTATTATAGTCTTTTTCATTTATTATTATCCTTCTTTCTCATCTTATTTTATTGTGTATTCCAAATGACTGAACTAAAGAGAAACTGCCTATTTACTTATGAAATATTTGTTTGTTACATATATCTATCCTCATTTATTTTGAGATTCAAACATAATTTTGTCGGATAAGGGGCTACCTCCAAAACAATTGACTAGGTTATCCATTCTTAAATTGTGATTTCATTTAATGTGTCTCTTTTTGATCATAAAATCTTTTCATATACATTTTGACAATGCTTTCCAATTTATTAAGGTTTCTGAAAAACATCTTGCAAAATGACCCCCTGGCAATTGTTATCATAGTCAAAATATAGTTATAGGAACTTCACATAAATGTTACCATAAATGAATAACCAAGTCAACCGATACCCAAGAACTTAATAAGGATGAAACCAAACCATGTAAATTGCAGTGTGATCACACATGTCTATCACATTTGATTCTATCTTTAATAAATTTACTCCTAAAAATCTCTAAAATAATATCCTGAACATTTCTTTATTGCTCTAGTTAAACTATTTGTTCGGAGTTTCCATAAACTACAATTCGTAATTTTTTTTTTTCTCATTTAAGCAGAAATTTCTAGTTGACTGGATTTCAAGCTGTGTGTATCACGCCACATGGTTTACATTCATCCCCATGATAGTTCCCTGTACTGCATCGCCATAGCAACCTTGTACTTCCATCAACGATTTGCGAACTATAATAACTAGAGTATGAATTCTGAGGATGATTTTCTTCATCAAAACCAAGAGAGCTGTGTCCAAATGCACAAAGGTAGATTAATTCAGAAAGATAACACTTAACTTGATAAAAGACTCCATATCATTTCAGATGAATGTTACTTGTACAAGCAAATTCAAAGCTATAGATTCTTCTTTTAAGGATAATTCTGATTGCTTTAATCGGTAGAACAAAGATTGCTATGGTTATGACGATTTGAACAAATACATTAATGTACCTCGTAAAGTCTGACCTATATGAAGAAGCTTCAAATTAATACTTTTGTGGAGGTTTGAGAAACCATCTCATTTGAAAGAATTAGAATATTAATTTCTAAACTTGCACTTTATACTCAGTTCATTATAATACTATTCTAGAGGCATTATAATTTATATGATTATGGTGTTTTTTTAATATTGCACATTTTCTATGGATGCTGTTCAGTTTTTAATTTACTTTCAGATATATTGCACTTCTTGGAAAATAAAGGGTACACATATTTGAAACGTTTGGATATTCTTATTAGAAAATAGTAGATAAAATATGATTTACTAAATAAATCTATAAGGATAAATTTGTAATGTGTAATTTGGAATTCTAAAGCAAAGACTGCAAACAAGTTTTTGAAAATATATACTTTAACAGGTGAAAATATAAAAATTCTAGACTAAGTGCAATGATTTAAATTTGCAATGAAATTGATGAATCTATTTGCATATAGGTCAGCTTTGAGGACAATTAGTGTCTGGCTGGGTTTGAGGGGCCAAGGGAAAGGAGGGGATAGTGAAAACAACACTTGCTGCAACAACAGCAATAAACAACAAACATAACAGAGCTTTATTTCACATGCAATAAAATTGTCACACTTTCATCTCAAGACCACCTTGGTTGCCTGAAACAAACATACATATATCACATATCTCTCCTGTCAGGCGCAGATTTAAAATGAAATTAACATCTCAAGATTAATACATTTTTTCAATATTTAAATTTTCGCTTAAATGAGCTCTAAATGCAAACATGTACTGGCTCGTCAGAAATACACCAGCCCTCCTTAAATCCCTCACAAAAATCATGATTTATCATTTATTGAATTTAGTGATTACTTTTTTTGTTTGCTAATATCTATTACATTAATATCTCCTTTCTTGCTAGAAATTTTCCTTGTTTGGTATTCAACCAGGTGGTCTCAAGATGAATGTGTCACGTAACCTTGTAACCCATTAATATTATGAGGGTCGGGTGACTAGACAGAATGAACGACAAATTGGTGAAACGTTGGTTAAATTGGTATTAAACTGTTTTAAAAGAGTAAAATGTTGGTAATATTTCATAGAGAATTGCAAATAATCATATGTGCAAAACATTTGTTAATCAAATATTGTTTTAGAAAACTAGTTTCCAAATGTAAAGCTTTAAACTTATTGATTATCACTGAAGAGCAGTGTGAAAATATTATCAGAAAATTGCCAATTACAATATTGTCACAAACTTACCCAAAAAAAGTTAAATAATGGTAAAATATTAGCATTACAGTCAAATCAACCTGTATAACCTCATAATATAAATGGGTAACTAACCCATTTATTCTCATTATGGCCAAAAAGGCAAGACATTTGTTGATAACTTTCTGATGAAAAATTATTTCTAGGAATTTATTTTATGGAAATAAGTAAAACATAAGTCCTTCAAACATAATTTAAAAATTGTAAAATTTAGCGACACTTTTTCAACAGAACCCTGAGAATGAATGGGCTATTAATAGATTGTAAACTACATCAACTTGGTATTTTCTTTTAAAAGATATCAACAGCTGGCTTGTCTAAGGTAAAGACTGTAAGTTCTTATTTCTCTTGGACTGTAATTCTCCAATATTTTTCTTGTCTGCGATGACCTACCTTTTCTCTTCAGCATGTGGCGCCCTCTTTATTTTCATCCTCAAACCATTGAGTGATTTATGAATCTTTTGCAGTTCTACTCTCTGTATCTACCCTTTACTTTCATATTGGTTATTGTTGGTTTCCCACAAAGAAGTAGCATTTTGCCAAATAAAATCATGCCCTTATTTTATGACTCCAACAATCACATTATGCAATTCTATTTCAGTATCTTTTTGATTGATTGGTTGTTATAACAATTAGAACATCTTACACTAAATCAAACAATTTTGGTAATAAAACAGGTTATTCTCAGAAAAAATTCAAAACTAAATTCCCTTTCCCGGCATGCAATTTAGCTATCACTAGAGTTACTGATCTATTAACAGTATATTAACAACATTATTAACTATTCTGTTTAGCTACATAGTATTCTGTTTAGTATCCCATTCATGCCTGTAGCAGCCAAAAACAACCTGACTATTTTGGTTGTATTTTTGTGACTAGAGCATTTTTTGTAAAATATTTGAAGGAATAGTGTTCATAAGAACCCAGGCAACAATTCTCCTTCAAATATTTTGTGAATCTATGATTGATTTCAAAGTTATATTCAAAAAGATCAAAAGTCCAAACAATATTTGTCAAAGAGATATACCTAGACATGAATGGGTTAACATCTATTTACCCCATGCACTGTGAGATGGTAGAAATCTATACAGGTGATCCTAAAATGGTCCATTCATACTTCAGATATTGCATGGTCTCATTATAGTGAGTGTACAGTAAAAGCTGTATACATTGAACACCTATACTCAGCTTATAAAGGTGACCAAGTAAATGAGGGAGCATTTGTACATTTTTGTCATATGTGAGCAAATACTCAGTCGTCTAAAGATTTTTAACATAATGAATGTGTGCCATATGTAGAGTATATCAAATTAACAGGTAACTACCACACAGTCATTTTTATAGCTCATGTCAATATATTTTGGGAAATAACTGAATAACAGGATTCAGATTCCTAACAAATTTCATGTTTGCTCAGTGCAGTTTCGTGGGGGAGCTGATTCCATTGCAATGCTTGAGGGATGAACGGCAAAGAAAATTAAAACATGCATCCAAACATCCTGAAAGAGATTTCAACAGTTTGCCCTGTGAAGTGATCTCAATTAAAATCACACAATGTATTCATAGCCAAATTTCTTTCTTTTTTAATTTTGAAAACACAAAACAAAAAAACAACAACATTAATACAGAAAAGCCTCTGAATCGCACTTGAATTACTGAAAATAAATATAAGTATGACTTTTATACAGAAGTTCAAAAGGGATAATGACAAAACTTAACAATAATATGCACTCAATAATTTGAATAGTTCTGAATTTGACTTGAGTCACTGAAAATAAATATGAGTATAACTTTTTTTATAGAAGTTTAAAAGTGATAATGATGAACTAAACAATTACATGCATTCATCAAAAAAATATATAATGAATAAAAGTGTGTATTTGATTCAGGACAAGTTGCTTTTTCTCTTTAAGGATGCTCTTTGGGTGTAATCCAAGTTTCCAGCTGAAATTCAAAATATATAGGTTAAAAATAAATTTACTGAGCACCAAAAAAGAATGGTGTTGATGCATTGCCATGGTTACGGAACTCTTCACCTTGATCTAGCTGTGGAGGAAGGAAAGTTTATTGGTGAGTAGGAAAAGAACCCTGTGGGTGGGTGAGAAAACCCCATTGGGAGGGTACTGAGGGTGGTGAAGAAGGAAAAGGTGGGTTATTGAATGAATAACAAATGATAATTAGGAGGACATGAAAATGACACCAAAAGTCTACCATTTCAAAAGATACTTCGAAATATTATTAATATTATTTATAAAATCTAGATATTATTTAGGATAACAATCAAGAAATTTAATTTCAATCCTCTGTGAAATGTACCTAGACTTTTTATGTATGGAGTCAAATCCTATAAAATTTTAATTCAAATGGTTTGATATTTGATGTTTGATATTAGTAAAACTAGAGCAATGTAGATTGCATGTTTTCTTCTCACTTCTTCATCTTGAAAAGATAATTTTCAAAATATCTTTTAAATTTCGGGCATGATTTTAGCGCCATTTTCCTAAACAGGGCTGCAGAGGTATGTTCTAAATCCAGGAGGCATGTATCATTTTGCCATTTGATATCATTTATTTATTTTCAAGGCAGTCACACCTAAACACATTCATCCAAAAGGTTTAATTTAACTGTTTTTTTTAATGTTATTAAACCAATTTTTGGCCTTATACATTTCATAGACATATGAATTTAACTTATTTTGAGCTTTTACAGCTTTTCTAGTATATTTCCTCCAATTAGAAGATAGATGAGGAGAATTTCATTTTAAAGATAGAGGGGAGTACTGTATATAGAATCAGTACATAGAATCAGAGAGACCATGATATATCACATGACCAAATGGACCAGGACACTTACCTCTGCATACCTGGTAACTATTCCAACATTTTACCCATTCATGCCTGGAGAACTATATGACCAGTGTCGTCTGGACCTGTCAAACTTTTGAAAATAACTTTAGAATGAAGCTTTACTTTGCAAAATATTTGAAGAAGAGTTGTAGATAGAGTTCTGATGAACAACTCTACTATAAATATTTTCTAAATATTGCTTTTACTAGAGAGATATCACCAAAATTGTTTGGCAGTTTTGGCTGCTAAAAGATGCTGGTAGCTTCCAACAGTCCGGACCTTTTAGGTAATATCTCTGAGACAAGGGCATTTTTCGGAAAAAAATTGAAGGAGAAATGTTTGTCAGAATCCAACTTAAAACTTTTCTCCAAATATTTTGAGAATTAACACTTAATGCCAAAGTAACTATCAAAAGTGTTATTGGTCCAGACGACTCTTGTCAAGGAGATCACTGGGCATGAATGGGTCACTAAGGTAAGAGGTGAATAGGTACAGGTGAACAATACCCTAGTTGGTGGGAAAGGTTGACTACAGTTAAGGGTACGGATGATTGTGGTGTATTAGGATACCCTTAGTTGGTGGGAAGGGTGGATTGCAGTTAAGGGTAGGGACGTACGTGGTGTATTAGGGTACAAGGGGGTTCCCGGTAGCGAGCGGTAGTACCCTCTCCGGTTGCGGCATGCAGACTTACCCTGAACAACCTCTTCGTTAAACTTAATATCGACGTTGTGTACGGTGGGCGTCTGGGGCGTGAACTGAACTTGGTACTGTCCGCGACTGATCTCCTTCACCTGGTTCGGTACGCTTCCATTGTTGACCATGATCTCCAGCTGTCCGGTACCGGCTCTCGTACAGTCAACTGGGAAAGGGTAGCAGAGTCAAACATGATTAGTCACAACCCTAAACTCAGCATGCCCCTTTTTCTTGATACAAGATTCATTCTAACACAGACAGCCATTGAAATATACAGATTTTTATTAAGTTTTTTTTCTTTTTATCACATTTTTCTCTTTTTTCACTTTTTTTCACATTTTTTTTCTCATTTCTTTTTACATATTTATATTCAAAAATCAATTCCTTTACTTCATAACTTATCATTGGTTTCTTTGAAGTGGAAACATTGACTCTCTTAGTGACTGGTTTAGCATAACTCATTTGTGGTAACCATGACAACTGGGGAGACAACTGCCCTAATCAGTTTATCTCATTACTGATTGGCTGTTGAGCAGCCAATCAGAAACAAGGTAACTTGAAAATGTGAAGCTTTCACATTTAATAAGCCAATCAGCATGGATGATTGACTGGAATGATTGGCTGATTTTCAGCCAATCAAAAATAAGGAAAATAATGAATTACTCTCTCAATTTATATAATTTCCTAAGGATTTCATAAATTTTCTTCTTACCTATCAACAAAAAACATGAAGGACTAAGACATAGAGAGAGCACATAGAACATAGAACAAAGAAGGCAATGACAAAAATATTAATTCATAATATTATGATTTTCATTTGATTATTTTTTCTAGAAGTTTACTTTCTGATATTGCAAAACGAAAAAGGTGTGAGATCTAAAGATTGAATTCTTTGAGTTAATTTTTCCATACATATATCTACATAAATTATGTAATTTTTTCATTTGGGAAACCATTTTTTCAATAAATTCAAAGTAAATGAATATGCATATACAACAGAATACAGATATGTACAAGTTGAATACATAACAGAATAGATATAAACGCAAAGATGCTCAAAAACATGCTCAACATCAGCATGCTCACCAGACCCATTCACTCACACACACATGCTCGTTCTATAATTTCTCAAATCAACACCAGGTGGCGTTGTTCATCGCACCGGGAATACAATGCATCCATCACCACACAAGCAGGACCGGGGGGAGGGTAGCTCAACCCAATTGTGTCAGGAAAAGGATTTACAATAAACCAGACAAAGAAGTGCTTAAATGCAGGTATTGTCATTTTCTATATAATAGCTTTCAATAAAAGGGGAGAAATAGATTGAAATGTAGATTTCGTCAGTGAAAAATTGCATTATTCTTTTCATTATTTAAATTTACACATTGTTCCTCAGTGGTACCGGGTTGAGATCAAGGCAAAGGCGTTCACAATAGTGAGTAGTTTTGAAGAAGAACTTTGATAGTTTATTCCATTTTTTACGTGGGACATTATTCCCCAAACATAATTTTCTGAAATGATTCTTTTTTTCATTTTCTAAAATGCCTTTTGCTAAACTGAACCAGGATTCTGAGGCCATTTGGGCCAAGGATGATCAATTTAAAGAAAACACTGGTTTATTGTCATATCCATGGGATTCAAGCATCAAAAACACACATCTAAACACTCATCAAACACCATACAAACACCCAGTAAACACCTACAGACAGCACTTTCTTCTAAACACAGAATGAATGGATGAGACAGTGTTCAGCAACTGTGATTTGTTTATGAATTTTTAAAAAGTAAGTTCTAAAGATATTGATATTTTCAGGATTTACATCAAATATAGCTGTATTCATAACATACACATCAAATTGTGTTTGTGGCTTGTAGAAAATCATGATGACAAAATGCGCAATCACTCAACTTATACAACATATGTTCTAAAAACGAACACTGGCTTTCGCACATACACGTCCACAAAATAAACACTTGACACTTTATTGCACGCATGATCAACACTTCTTGCCACATACCATATGTATGTATGAACACTATAGTTATATGTGATATAATTCTTCAATCATAATAATCAGCAAATATTTTCTAATCATTTGTTTTTGAATTTTTTTTTTCTATTTTTCTTTCTTTTAGCAACAAACCACAGAGCTGGTGATCAAGAAATGAAGCGATGAAATGACGACAGACATTTGAATGAATTTGAAGAGGGATGGGAGAAGATGATGAATAGAAATATCGATAGAGGAAGGATTTGATATTATTTGCCAGCTTATTGAGTGATCACTAGTATCTCTAATAAATATAGTTATTAATCTTCATAAACACATACAGAATCTAATGGGAAGGAAGGTGAAAAAGGGGGTAAATCAATGAGGAGAAGGGTAAGGGTTTAGGGGTAAAAAGGGTAAAATAGGTGGGAAGGGTTGGGAATGTACTGTGCAACAAGATTTTTTTTTATTAATGTATTACATTTTCTAGGTATTTCATTTTAATCTTTTTAGAAATAACTAGATCCCTATATAGAGTTACATGCAGTGATTTACTAATCATATTTTTGAGATTAGATTAGATTTTAGGTAGTTTTGTTATTGGATGTCTCATCAGTATATACGACGGCTGGCTGTGAAGAATTACTTGTTACCATAGAAACGGTTACCAAGGCCACCAGACCACAGTCTGTCAAGGAGGTCATCAGTGCTGAGACAAGGAACCACATGCTTCTATCACGGTTATGTCATGAGACAAGGAACTAACCCTTTGTACAACCTGGCTTTCATGAATTTAAAAAAACATAACCATTGAGTATAGATAAGAAATATTTTATAAAAATAAAAAATATTTATTTACATCTCAGACTTTAGAGGTGTAGAAATATTTTCACATGAGTTTCTTCTGTAAATATCAAAGTTGTTGAATTTGTTGCGTTTTCTGATTGATTTAGAGAGCCAGGTTGTATTTAGGGCAAAATCATGCAATTGTGTTGGTATCGATGATTAACACATGCTCTGTAGTCATGCTTTTCTATTCAAAATGGCTGCCACACAAAAAAAAGTTCTCAAGATAAGAATTCATACAGGACACAACCTTTAGAATGTGTCTGTTTTCCACTTAAGGCAAATACATGATTTTAATAAGTGCGAAATTATGTCCTTGTAATTTGCAACAACTTGCTACAAAACTAATTTCCCAATGAAAGCCAAAACCCAATTTTCTAAATCATTGAAATCAGTAGTTAGTTTTAAAAATAAATTTTCGCAAAACATTGGCAGCCATTTTGGATATGAGTAGAAACCTCTAGGTGTTTTTCGATACTCACCATTGAACTCGACTGGGGAACCGACGATTCCAGTTGGCATGTTGCCAACGATGATCGCGGAGGCGTCGTAGGCTTTCGCGCTGTGGGGGCTGTTGGGGATGGGCAGATCGCAGTAGCGGATGTCCATGGTGTACGGGCCGACCTCTGTGGGAGTATACTCGACCTTCCAGTTGCCATCGCGGGCGTCACTGCACATGTTGGGGATGGTGCGACCAGTTGGGGCTGATGAGAAAAAAAAGTGAAATGTAAATCTTATGAAAAATCCATATTCTAGTTGGGAAAGAATGAGAATTATACACATGTCATAAAATATAGGAGCGGATAGTTGAAGTTGGGGAAAATATTTAAATAAGAAATGGCTTTACAATTTTTCTAGTCCAGAAGTTATCATCAAAAAATATCATACATCAAGAAGATATGTTTAGCACATTTATATATATATATATATATATATATATATATATATATATATATATATATATATATATATATATATATATATATATATATACACAAGGGTTAGGATATACGCGCCACTAGGCCACTAGGATAGTGTACTTACATGTGATGGTCGCGGAGACATCGCCGCGTCCGCCGGTCACGACCTCGAAGAGGGTGGGTACGTTGACGGGTACTAGAGTCAGGCCGCGACCGTGGGCGTGGACCTTACTGGCGTCAAGGACCTCCACTCGGTAGGGACATCCTACAAGAAATCCATAAAATATTATGCAAAGGATAATGAAGGATAAAACTATATTTGAATATATAACTTTTTATACATATACAAAACATGAAGAAACAACCATGATATTTCACCTGAGAAATATTGGAAAAGCGAGACGTGTGTTAACAGAAGATGCCACAAAAACAGTGATGCAGTCACTGGTGATGTCTCACTTGGATTACTGCAATGCTCTCCTAATTGGAATACAACAGGATTTGATTGCAAAGCTGCAGCGACTACAAAACAGTGCAGCAAGGATAGTATCGAGAACCAGGAAGTATGAACATATCACACCTGTTCTCATCAAGCTTCACTGGCTACCAATCAAATTCTGCATCCAATTTAAGGTCCTACTGCTGGTATACAAGGCGCTAAACGGACTTGCACCTAAGTACATCAAGGAGCTGCTCGTGCATTATAAACCCAGACGCCATCTACGACTCAAATTTGGAGATCGCGCTTTCTCCATTAGTGCACCAAGATTATGGAATGCGCTTCCACAACACCTGAAGGGTTCTACATCGTGTCAGGCCTTCAAGAAGTGTCTCAAAACACACCTTTTCAGGCTCGCCCATTGAAGCGTTGTGAACTATGACTCAAACTATGACAATGTGCAGCGCTTTTGAACATTTTATGAATGGAAAAGGCGCTATATAAATTCCAATTATTATTATTATTATTATATAATCAAAAAGAATTAAAATTAAAAAATTTAAACAAAATAACCATGTAAAATAAAGTAGTGATAAGTGGTTTAAAATCATGAAAAGGAAGAAAGGCCATATATGGTAATTTACTATACTTAAATACATCATTTTTGATATTTGTACAAAATTTTAAAAAAGAGTAAAAAACTATACTTGAATATATGAATGTTTTTTACTCGTACAAAATACGAAAAAATGTCAAAAAGAATAAGAAAGGCAATTTTTCACAGGCCATGATGATGAATGAAATTCTACATTCTTAGTGCAATTCAAAGTCATCATTTACCCTCAAAATAGCTGAAAAAAGTGATGATGAATAGAATTCCATATTCCACATTTAATTTTTAGTGAAATTCTAAGTGAAATAAACATGATGACGAATGAAATCATATTTCAAGTTTTTAGTGAAATTTCAAGAGAAATAAAACAACTGACAGGTCATGATTTTCCCTCAATATGGCCGAAAAAAAATGATGATTAATAAAATTCCATATTCCAAATTTTAAATGAAATTTTAGGTTATATAAACAACTGACAAGCCATAATCCACCCTAAATATGTCTGATAAAAAGATGATAAATGAATGTCTTACCTTGGATGGGCACCTTGTTGAAGTGAATGTCGACGGTGTGGGGGTGGGCGTCCTGGGGGATGAAGCTGACCTGGTAGATGCCAGGGGACACCTGGGAGACCTGGTTACGCACGCTGCCTTTGTTTACGGCAATCTCTAGCTGACCGTCTCCGGCCTGGCGTACGTCAACTACAAACACAACAATAGCGGGAACTTAGTTATGGTATACAGGGATCACAGTTTTAGCGATATTTTTGTTTGTTTTTGTTACGATTTGTCCCTTTTAACAACTTTTTATTCTTTTTTTAAATTTCAATTAGTTCTTTTTTATTCAATTTCCAACAGAGAACTCAGCAAAAGCTATCCAATATATACCAACTTGAAATGGTTTAAATGGATTTCAAAATCTTTGCATTCTATGGGCGAAAGTAGCCTCAGCATTGGAAGGGTCAACGATTTTTTTTTGTGTAACGTAAGTATTACTTACTTTGGAACTCTACGGCTCTGCCGACGATTCCTGGAGGAATGGCGCCGACGCGGATGGCGTGGATATCGAAGGCCTTGCTAGTGAAGGGTGTTCCGGGGATGGGCAGATCGGCGTAGCGGACGTCGATACGATACGGGCCGACTTCATTGGGCGTGTACTCAACCTGGTAGTTGCCGCCTGCGCGCTCGATTACGCTGCATGGGACTGTTCGCTGCGACGGGGAGGTGATCTTAATGGTGGCATCGGCACCGGCTCCGATCTGGTTGGTCCTGACCTCAAATTGGGTGGGGCTGTTAACGGGCACGAGACCAAGACCTTGACCTTCAGCGGTGACGCTACTGGCATCGATGACGTTCACCTTGTAGGGGGAGGCTGGAGTAAAAAATTAAGTTATAAAGCATTCATCTCCCACATAAAGCTAAGGTTATATTTGCAGTTATATGTACCCAAATAAAGGAGATACTTGCAGTTATATGTACCCACATAAAGGTAATATTTGCAGTTAATGTACCCAAATAAAGGTAATATTTTCAGTTATATGTACCCAAATAAGAGTAATATTTGCAGTTATATGTACTCAAATAAAGGTAATATTTGCAGTTTTATGTACCGTCTAAGAAAAATAAAGTGAAGAAAATAAGTAAAGAAAAGAAACAATTACAAATCCTTGGTCCTCCTAGCACTATAGATATATAATGTTTTCAAGACTCACTTATTGTGTAAAACAGTATCTCACTTTTAATGATACATTTTTATATTATAACTAACCTTAAGATGCAACATTTTTCGCAATGTCTACAATGTGTTGATTTCCTAATTCTAATTTCTAGTTAAGAAACTGTACACTAGATGGCACCACTTATACCGTAAGGGCACCTAGTGGTTCGATTTATAACTAAAAATCTTAACTCCACTTGGCGATACTCAATATCTTATATCAAATGAGTTAACATCCTTTTGATAAAATCCATGTTTCATGAGCTACTGTTTCTGGAAGCATAGAATTCATGGATAATTCAAAGATTTTTTGTGCAAGTTGGGCCACATACATCTGTCCAGCGCTCCCTTGAATTCTTCTGCAGCTCCGTCAAATTATTGTAGGGAGTCCAAAGATGTACTGGTTTCTATACACACCACCTTTAAGTAGCTTTTGAACATACAATTGGACTCCCTGGAAAAAAATTCAAGCCCTGCATTCTCTAAATTTCTCTTTTTTGAGGCTTTGTATATGCTTTATCATACCGTATGAGTCTTTAAATGTCTGTATCCAACCAAGTTGGTGTATCCAAGTTGGTGTATCCAAATTTCCAACTGTTTATCAATTAGCCATGCTATCTATTAGTGCAATGGGTGTTGAAGTACTTCCGCATAGCAATTACTGTTATTTTTCACTATTACTGCAGCCGCGGTTTTGAAGATGCAATTGGGCTGCCTGGTAAAACAACTTAATTTCGAGCCCGGCATTCCCCTAATCCCTCTTTTTACTGTTACTGTAGCTGTGGTGGTTTTGTCTACTTACATGGTAGGGGCTTTTTGTTGAAGAAGATCTATTATTTCAATGGGTATTGAAGTACTTGCTCATAGCCATTACTGTTATTTTTCACTATTACGTACTGTAGCTTCGCTGGTTTTGTCTACTTACATGGTAGGGGCTCTTTGTTGAAGAAGATCTCCACTGGGACGCTGCCGGGTTCGCGTGGGATGAAGGAAACGTCAAAGACGCCTCTCTGGCTCATCTTGACGGTGTTGGGGATCTGTCCGCGCTGGACCTGGATCTCTAGCTGGCCTTCACCGGCACTGCTGGCGTCAACTAAAAACCAAGACGAGAACGATGCCGTGCAGTAATCATGTCATATCGTACACAGTTGATACAATAAACGTAATGAAGAACAAGCCAGCAACTGCATGTCCTTTTTATCTTTACTGTATTTTCTCTCATTCTCTTTTGTATGTAAAATCAGGGAGAATGGATACGTCCCAGGTAAAATGCGAAGAGATGTCATTTTTAAGATATGCAATTAACAAAAAACTTTTCAGATTGAAAAAAAAATTGCAATCATTGAAATGCAGGAATCCTATTGGAGGAGAGATCTTTTAATAAGCAACACTATCATCAAAATATTCTTTTTTGTAAGGAAAGTTCCAAATTTGCACACCAGGGTAATAGAGATATAAGGATAAATGAACTTCATAGATGGGAAATAGCACCTTGAAACTGATATGGCACTACAGTAACTTTTTAAGTAGTTTCAAAATTGCTCACTAGGTGGCCAAATCACTACATTAGATCAGAGGATCCATTTAATGGGATAATTCTGAAATTCATTTTGGGATGTTAGCTAAATTTCTGTTTCAGAATGGCCCCTATAGAAATTTAAATTTAAATAAATATGTGTCTAAATTTTCTGGAGTTTCCATCACAAAGCATTCTTGATATTAAAGCTTATAATCTTGATTTGAAATCAAATTGTCAGATAATTGATAAATAAATCAGCCAGTCATAAAATTTTGACAAATTGTAACTAAACTTCATCTTGTTTTCAAAATAGTAGATAATTATCAAGG
This sequence comes from Maea johnstoni, assembly GCA_963942565.1. Taxonomy (NCBI): domain Eukaryota; kingdom Metazoa; phylum Annelida; class Polychaeta; order Spionida; family Magelonidae; genus Maea; species Maea johnstoni. The sequence goes on from OZ012698.1 coordinate 29,895,082, forward strand.
ACTAGTTGATTGGTGTAGTTCATTTCCGGTTATTTTCTCTGATTTTTGACAGAAGCATGACTCTAGTGAAATTTGATTTTAAATGCACAATTTCTGTTCAATTCCTGTCATTTCCTTTGATTTCTAACAAAGGAGCACAATTTGAGACTATTAGTCACAATTATGCTTCATCCTATTATTGGCGTAGTTTTAGGCAGTGCCATGGGAAAATTGCCAGCTTGTTCTTCACAATATAAATAAAATACATGACGTCCAAGAGCAACTTATCTTCTTCTTCCCATACAACAGTCAAGACATTACAAAAACACATTCTTTACAACATCATGAAAACAAATCAGCACTAATACTTGACCTTGAACGTGACCTGATGACCTTAAACATTGGGTACTTTTCATTTTTGTCTGAGGGTACGCATCATCCCTGTGATGTGTTTTCTTATTATGGATATATCTTATAAAGATTTTATTGTGGAAATTAAATTTTCGTTGGACCAATACTTGACTTGGATGATACATACACGATCGAGTCAATATCAACCTATTTATACGCAAAGCACCATGGTAGTTAGACATAAATATACATTTCATAAATGAAGGTTTTCGAGGATAAAAAAACTCATTTGTATATTTGGATACCCTTCTCAAGAACAAATATGCTTCAAATATGAAAACAAAGTTGTATTTGCTTGAGGACATGACAAATTTATCATACTACCATTGGCCTTTGAGTATAAATGGCTTCAGAGAAAAGTTTGGGATATTAACCCATTTCCATCTGAAAAGCACTGTCTGATTTTTTATTGCAACACAATTTATCAGAAATAGTAACATGAAAAATAGGGGGATAGTTAAACAGTAGTGGAAAAATTACTTTCAGTCTAAGATTTCTCTAAGTGTTGCTTTGTTGATAAAAGGTTTCGATATGTATCAGACCAGAGTGCATTCCAGATGTAAATGGATTTAAGATTAAGGGATAATCCACTGTGGTTCCTAAACAGGGTACATCTGGGTACAACCTTCCATCTAGTAACTAGGGCACTGGTATACAATAATGTAATTCAGGTATTAGGAAATTCCCTTGCACTTTGGCTATAAGTTGATATGTATTGAAATAAGGCATAATATCCTCATATATAATGACATGGGGATTGTACTGAATTGGAAAATTTTCAATTATATGCTTGAAACTGAAATTTAAAGAAATCATTCACAAAAGTTTTAGGGTGTCCTAAAGGGGTGATTTCGGGTTTAGGCGTCAAAATGACGCCCAGCTGGCTAAGAGTATACGCTTCCTAGTGGTACCAATCTACTACAACACAGATGATGAGCTCTGGTGATATATATATATATATATATATATATATATATATATATATATATATATATATATATATATATATATATATATATATATATATATATATATATATATATATATACATATATACATATATACATATATACATATATATATATATATATATATATACATATATATATATATATATATATATATATACATATATATATATATATATATATATATATATATATATATATATATATATATATATATATATATATATATATGCACGTAAATATATCCAATAAGGGGAAAATCAACATACTTGTTACAAATCTATTAGTAAGTTTGCAATAGTATAACATACGTGTGATTTCCATTGATCTGAAAATAATATCTCATACCTGATACCTCACAAAAAATAACAAGGTGAATGCTAATCTCCTAGATCAACTAGCTAGTTCAAATTCTGGTGATGATATTACATCAAATTACGATAAAAGTATATTTGTGTTAGATATATAATTGAACATTAGACTGGTTATTACAATTCATTTAGGAGGTAGTTCATACAGGTAGTTAATAAGTATATTGGTTTCCTTGGACACAGATATTTGTTGATTAGTTGTTCAGGTGCTATAAATAGTAAGTTTGCATCATGTTTTATACTTTCTATTTTCTCCAGTGTAAATGTATTACAAAGAATATTAAAAATCTACAACCATAAGACTGAACTAAAAATTTGAATCTGAACTTGTATTCATCATCATTGCTAACTATTGGGCTACCTTTTGATTCAAAAATGATAAAGTTAAAATAAAAAAGTCAGTTTTGCTTCAAGCACAACTTATTGCTATCACTCCATCTAGTGGTATGCTCACTAACTAACTGTGGTATATGCTTTCTACTGCAACAACTCTCCTACTACCTAACGATGTCACTAGAAAACTGGTTTCTATATATGTGTGTGTGTGTATATATATATATATATATATATATATATATATATATATATATATATATATATATATATATATATATATATATATATATATATATATATATATATATATATTAGACCTAGTGGTGAAATTATTCAATAACATCATGGCAAGTTTTCTATTGTATGATGGAACTCATAATAGTACTATGTAGGTAATATTTTGGTCCACCTGGTGGTGAAAGCAAACACTAACAAAGGAATGCATTGATTTCTGGTGAGAAAGAAAAACAACTGGAACTCTGCCAATCTAGAGTGCCTTCCGCCCCCCATATAACTAAAGCCATGCTAATTTTCTCTAGAGATGTGAAAGTCGTCATGCAAGCATGCAACAAACTAAGGGTATTTTTCCTAGGGAAGAGCCATGCATGGGTGAATTGACTAACTAGTCAAACACAAGCCTTTCTTCGCAGCCAGCCATCGTATATACTGATGAGACATCCGCTTATTTACTTAGTACTCGAAACATACATAATTGAGCCAAAAATATAGATAATTACACTGCATGCAATTTTGGATTTTCAATTAGAAAAGTTGGATTGTTATTTTCGAGTCTTAGTGTTAGTTACTGAAAATTGATCACTGCATGTGATTTTTGATTTCAATTGGAGTGGTTTGGAATGTTATTCAGGGATCCTAGTGTGTTTGTTACAAAAGAATAAACTTGTAGGTCAGTTTCCTATGTTAGCACACAAATAGAGAGTGCAGTTCAGTGTACTTACCAGCAATAACAATAGAATCACTGACCCTTACAAGGTCTTGTTGCACAGCACTGTAACAATAGGGGCATTTTGGGGGAGGATACAGGGAAGAGGGGCATTTCGGGGTAACATTATCATATCATTACTTATGTTCACAAACATAAAATAAAATAGTTAACTGATTTTAATATATTTTACCTTTTTTGAGAATATCATAAATTGTTCATATGCATGTAGGCTTTTAGTTGTTGAAGATATTTTTCATAATAAAATCTTTTTAACACAATGTATCAATTTTAGAAAAACACTTTAAAAACTAGTGATCACATAAATATGTTTTATGACCTAACCATGGAAAATGGAGGATGCAGAAAAGAGAAAATGATGGTGTTATAGGATTGTGATATAAATGAATGAATAAATAAGTAAATAAATGAATGAATGTTTGAAAGAGTGAAAGTTGACATCATTATGATGTAATCACAAAGGAGACCTATCAATGACATTACCATGGTAATGAGAATGAATGAGAGAAGTGATATCATGGTGCCATCACTAAGGAGACACAATAGTGACATCACCATGGTGATAAGAATGAATGGAAGATGTACAAGTGACATCATCAAGGTGCCATCGCTAAGGAGACACAATGATGACATCACCATGGTGATAAGAATAAATGAGAGAGTTACAGTTGACATCACCATAGTGCCATCACCAAGGAGACACAATGATGACATCACCATGGTGATAAGAATGAATGGAAGATGTACAAGTAACATCACCATGGTGCCATCGCTAAGGAGACTGATGACATCACCATGGTGATAAGAATAAATGAGAGTTACAGGTGACATCACCATGGTGCCATCAGTAAGGAGACACAGTGATGACATCACCATGGTGATATGAATAAATGGGAGAGTTGCAGGTGACATCACCATGGAGCCATCACCAAAGAGACACAATGATGACATCACGATAAGAATACATGAGATATGTACAAGTGACATCATCATGGTGCCATCACCAAGGAGACACAATGATGACATCACCATGGTGATAAGAATGAATTGAAGATGTACAAGTGACATCATCATGGTGCCATCACCAAGGAGACACAATGATGACATCACCATGACGATAAGGAATGGTAGATGTACAAGTGACATCATCATAGTACAATGACGACATCACTATGGTGATATGAAAGAATGACAGAACAAATGTATGAAAGAATGAATGATTTGAGAATGATATTGAGGAGAGAAAAAGAGAAGAAATGAGAAATTCATACCGCGTTCAACACATGCAACCAGATTCAAAACCTTCTCCATGAAAATGAGCCAAATTGATTTGGCTCACTTTGGAAGAAGACTTTGAGTCCCAATTTTCACCACCATTCTACGTTTAAGCACATACAAACATGCTATGTCTTTTTCTGACCATACCATGCTTTGAAACCATCAAACATCACGTCATTCCTGACACATTGGGTTGAGCTTTAGTTGAGCATTAATTCAACACTGGGTGGGTAGCATTCATACAAGGAACAAAGCAATACAATAAGGTTGAATTATTTTATTTCAATAAAATACAATAACAAATGAAAAACCAGTTTAACCCATTCATGCCTGCAGATCTCAAAAATAAATTAAGACCAAAAAAACAGAACTTTCATTGGAAAGATTCATTGGAGAAATATTAATCATAACTCTTCTTCAACTATTTTTCATGAGTTTATGCTTAAAATCTAACTTATCTTTTAGAAGTAATATAAGTTCAGATGACACTCTCGATATTGAATTCCAGGCATGAATGGGTTAAGACAGATTCAAACACATTATTCCTCTTTAGTTAGTTTACAATGCATTAAGCAAATGACTACTATGGAAAAAATCTAACTCCACATCAGAACCAATGTTGAGGAAAATCACATACCATCTTACAGCAGTTCTCACTCACAAAAACATAATTGTCAGTCAAAAGTATAGAAGCATCTTTCAAAATCTATCCCCACATAAAAGAATTGTTTTGGGAAAAAAAAGTTATTTCCAAGACAGATTTGGTGTTTTGTATGTATTGTATTTGTATGTATTTTCAAGGTGATATGACCTAAGCTCATGAAAGAATCGTAAAAACCAATTCCTTTTCCCCTTCCTTCCATATGCTTATCCCAAAGTTACAAATACTTTAATGCTAACAATATTGCACTGAATTAGCTAACACGTTTTTATATGGATTCATAAGATAAAAAAACATGAATGTTCTAGGACCAACATATGCAACCCCACCTACTGAACAAATAAAATGCTACTTCTCTTTTGAGTCACACCCTTAAGGTCTACCTAGACCACCTCTAAACTATCACATCTCAAATACCCAACCATATTGAAACCCCTCACTTATACTGCCATGCATGAATCTAAAGTCATGCATAATGACATGTACCCACTTCTCTTGATAGACACATTCAATAATTCTTCATACACGTACACCATCTCAACTTTATTGTACCAAACCCCCCCCCCCAACCCCAACCCTTCATTTACACCTACTGGGGAATAACAAATTAATCCCAGTGTTGTTGGTTATGTTATGATTAATATTTATCCTTAAAATAATTTGCCAACTTTCGCTCTTTCCTGCAAGATTTAATCAAAATCAATCCAGATGTTTTCAGTAGCTGTGAGCATAAATGGATGAGCATCCACAAATCACCGGTGTGACTATCCAATATCAGTCAACCATCAACTCTATATTTTACTTGTCTTGCCAACTCCACCCCTGAAATACTTGTGGTTTTACGTAACTCCCCCAACGCCCCTGCATTTACTAATATCCAGTGTGACCACCCTACCTCATGCCATCCTCATAGTGTGTGACTTACTAATATCTTGCTGGCCCCACCCTTTATATTTATATACACCTCCCATCTCCACCCCTTTACAATTTTAAAATTTCTAGTGAAACCAATATATTTATGTCAACCACACGCCCTATACATACCTACAACCCCCCCCCCCCCCCCCCCCCTTAAATTTCCAAACCTCTTACTCATCAATTATGAGTACACGCTTCTTGCTCTATGGTGTGTGGAGCCTTTAATCCCTTAAATCTATATACACCCTATATATTTCTGTCAACCACCTATACCTACCTACAATCCCTCTCTTGAATTTCCAAACCTCTTACTCATCAATTATGCCAACACGCTTCTTACTTCTATGGTGTGTGCAACCCTTAAGTCAACTTACACACTATAATAACTTTCTCACCAAAAACAAAACAAAACAAAAAAAAACATTTTAATAAAATCGTCACATTTTAACTTATGAATGCTGCAAATATACCCTAAAACAATTCCACATATTTGTGACCCAGAAATCTGCATTAGATGTCTTATACAAACCGCAATTTAAGTATATTTTGCTGTTTCCTGCAATACAGTTCTACCCCTCTACCTTAAGTTACCTTCAGTATATGAGTTGCAATTAAAGGCTTTATTCAAGTGAAGCGTAGACCCTATATCTGGTAAATATCTCTATTCCTTTTATTAATATGATTCTTTTTACTAAGCTTGAACATATTAAATAATGGACACATTCGTGTCCTTCAAATCCCAAATAAGAATAAAGCACTATTCATCTATTCAAAGTCTTGACCCAAATGTTCAGTGCAACCTGCTACTTTTTGTTGTGACATCCTACTGAGAACCCTTAAAAGCACTGTACATTCCTCTTTTAATAGGCCTCCCTCAAAAACCCCATCATCCACAAACTTGTCATTATCGTAAGGGACCTTCTCACTCCCCCTTACTCCCACGACAATTAGCAGGTACAAGCATCCCGCGTACCTGAATAGCTCTAGTTGAGGGCCTGCCAAGCCACATCCTGTACACCATTCACCAAAACCCTGAAAGTGTTTACTTGTCTATCTTAACCCTTATGCTGCTGGTGGCTAATTTGGCCAATTCAAAATGATGCAAAAAAAAAATTGAAAAATGACTGAAACCCTGGCAAATGGGTACTCATCTGAGAGTACTCGGCGAGAGCTCTCCAATGAATACCAACATGACAGGGTTAAGATTATTTTCAAAAATCTTTGCGTCCTTGTAATTTGGATGAAAATAACCTTAGCATTGGTAGGGTTAAAGGGGCGGATCCAAGATTTCTGTGTAGAGGGTTCATTATGTGGAATGGGGATTTGATACAGAGAGGTAGATTTATCTCATTGATTTTAAACACCACTAAAGGAAAGTAACATCTCTTATCAAGAAAATCACTATTTTGAATTATATTGTATAAAAGGGTTTTTGTTAAACCTTGTGAACCCCCTCTGTATCTGTAAATGATCCCATCTATAGCCATAAAAACTAGGCACTTCTTTACATTGTATGTACATCCTTTTTAAACTTCTTTTGATGGCATGTATCAGTATGATGATGACACAGTCATTAGTTTTAGGGGATGTTTTTGTAAGATCTTACTTCTATTTTCTATATTCACACATTTTTCTACTACTTTTAAAGAAGATGAGGAAACTAATATTTAGGGTTGGGAGGGTGGTGAATTTAAGGAATATGTTCTATACATTGTATGTGCATCCCTTTATCTAAATGTTTTGATGCAGCAAAGTACAAACTACTTTGGGATACCAAGTCCAATTTATAGTGCTACCTTATTTAAACTAGTTGCTTGTGATGCAGTTGAGAGCACAAATATGTGTGGTGGGGGATGGGGTGAATTTAGTTTTTATCTATTCATTGTATGTGCACCCTTATATCACCCTTTTATGCGCTAAAACAGAGGATTTAGAGGGGTAGATTAAAGGGGTATCATCTTTCCCCATACTATGTGAAACTGAATTTTTGCAGTCAAAATGCCTTATTGAATACTTATTGAACTGAACCTTTACATTTCTAAACCATGTTTCTTTAGCATATTTTACCCTTGTTTATTTCACGAATATCCTTTTTTGACCTCACACAAAATGCATCTCTTCTCAAGCATAGCTAGCTTTTCAGACAGAGGCAACGGCTGTATAAAGAAAAGTTCAACCACCCCAAAATGTGCAAAAGATTTGTAGCAACCTTGATCTATTCCTTTTGGGCCTCACCCATCCATGGCAGTCTGTATGCATGACGCCCTATTCCTTTTGACAGAATCATTTCCATTTAAGTGCTACCATCAGGGGTGCCTAGGAATGCATTTAACCAAGTACTGTAATAGCTATCATGCGGGGTACCTAGAAACTCTCCCCTTTACTACACTAGCTATCATGTGGGGTACCTAGAAACTCTACCCTATACTACAGTGGCTATCATGTGGGGTGCCTAGAAACTCGATCAGTGCAAAACTAGAACTATCATGTAGGGTATCTAGAAACTCTACCCAATACTGTTAACTATCTAATGAATATATACATTTTACTTGTGCTATCTTATGCATATATGAATTTTACAACCAAATATGAATGCCGGGCAACTACTGTTCAAGATTTATACTACTTATTTTTACAAATGGTAAAACTTCTACATGGTAGCTCACAAAAAGAAGCATTTTTGCCAGAATATTTGAAGGGAGAAGTTGATTAGAATATGCTATAACGCTGACTTAAAATTAATCTCCTCATTATAAAAGAACCCTGTATACTCCTACCCTCTCTCAGTACCAGTTGAACCTTACCCTGTACATATTTGAGATTTGTACTATTGCCTGTATCTGTAAGTTTCTATATCCTATATTTAGAATAGCATACTCAGAACATAGCTCTTCAACCTTTCATTAGCATAATGGCTTGTCAAAACAAAGCCTGCTACTCAGTGTAATATTGGAATGAGTGATTAACCACTGTTAAAATAAAACTTTCATTGAACCCAAATAACCCTATGCTCATTTGGAGTTGAGGTTATATGAAGTACCTAAAGGGTGCAAACCTAAGGGTATCATTATTCAAAAGAAATCTGTGAACTTCAGGTATTATTATTCAAAAACTTTGAAATTTGCCTTAGTTTTGAGACTAAAGAATCATAAAAATTAGTACTTCATATAAGAATACATTTTCTTTGCATTGCATTATTGCTAAAATATTAGAATTATAAGGGCAAAACTGTAAAAACCAAAACCTAAAGTTAATTAAGTAAAGCATCCTACACCTAAAGAGTTAAAATGGCGTAACTCTAGCATCTATAATCTCAAAACCAATCTGATATTGTATCCCACATCCTAAATAACTCTAGAACTCCAATTAATCTAATTTGTCTTGTGCCACATACTTAACAGTAAAAGGGCATTGTACCGCCTTATACAGAAAAATCAAATAAGTATTTTACCCATACCTAAATAGCTAACAAAACTCTAGATCTTAACCCATTAACACTCAGAGCAGCCAAAACAGGCCTGACAAATTTGGGAATTTATTACTTTCAAAAGCATTTTCTGGAAAACATGTGAAGGAGAAATGTTTATCAGAAGCCAAACTACAACTCTCCTTCAAATATTTTGTGAGCTTTCGCTTTGTTCTCAAGTTATTTTCAAAAGTATGAAAGTAGCAGACGTTAGGTTCTAGTGGAGTTCTAAGTGTGAATGGGTTAAAACCCAAAAGTCAAACCTAAAAAGGGCATAACTCTCAAAAGAGATAATACACATTCATGTCTATTGGATTGAAGCTGTTAAAGCGAATACAAAATGACTATGGGAAAAAGTTGCTTTTCTTGCAACATGTAGTTCATTTGCCACTTATCAATTATGGCAGCGAGGATTTCCTTATCACTGATCTCCCCTTTCTAATGTCCTGAATAGAATCAGCTGGGACACACCCAGGATGTACCTGAACAAGCTAATTCACCACAGGTTATGGCTGCCCCACCTAATGAATGTACATGTTGTAGTTTTGTAGATTTGGAGTTTGGCAAAATGACATCTAGATATGGATCTGTGCTACAAGGAGCATTGATCACTATAGAAATCAACCCTCAACCTGCAAAATTAATCTTCTTAAATTATTTCACATATCTATGCTTCATTTTAAAGTTGTTTTCAAAAGCATCGTAGATGCGGACGACAATTTTCATATGGAACTCAAAGTGTGAATGGATTAATGTTCATATTATTTTTAAAGTTAAGTATCAAAGAATATATACAGCAACTTAAAGCATAATGGGATTTAACCCTTCCAATGCTGATGCTACTTTCGTCCAAAGTGTAATGAAGCAAAGACGTATGAAAACCATCTAAACCCTGTCATGTTAGTATTCATTGGATAGCTCTCACTGAGCACTGTCAGATGAGTGCCAGGGTTTCAAGTAATTTTTCAGCTTTTTTGCATCATTTTGTATTGGCAAAATTAGCCAGCAGCAGCATAAGGGTTGACTGCATGCAGCATATCATCATTCCTTTCATTTAACCCAGCATGGACCTAGTACAAATGTGTGTCTGTTTGTTATGGTTCCTCCTTTTAGTAAGGTTAGGTTTGTCCCTAAAATATGAAGCTGTGAGTATCTTTTCAACCATACCCATCCATTGCAATCTTGTTCTACATCCCGTTAAGCTTCCTATGGTGAATAAGTATTACTTCAATAGAGCTGATAATACAACTTGTAAGAGCAGGTTATCCAGAAGTTACTTTCAAATGGGGTAGTTTTAAGACCAGACGCAATTACATGGTTTCTTAGGAGGGAGATTCATTGAAGGGAAAAGGGGGAGTTCCTTCTCTAACTGGATATCGGATAAGCGGAAATTTTACTAAATTAAATCTTATTTTTACAAATGAAGGGGGTTTAGGAAGGAGCAAGACAATTTGGTCACAAAAACTGATTTTTAATCTTTTAAAATCTTAGTTGCATAAGTGTCATTTTGAATTCACATGGAGTTTTAAATTTTAACTGCATAGGGAGCTTCAGGGAGCAAAGGAATAATTTGACTACGAAAACTAAACTAGGTAATAATGTCTTACACATGTAGACAGTGTTTTCTGAGGGAACTCGATCCAGTTGCCTTGGCTACATCGATATTAATCTTTATCTACTCCAAATTTTTAGGATTTCCTGTGAATTCATTATCTTCAAGGGAATAAAGAATTATCCGAAATATTTTCAAAACATACAAGCCTAAAGTAACCAAGGTATTTGAAGAGTTTCAGCTTTACTAGTTTGGGACAAAGGGGCTTGGCTTGTATAAGCAGTACAAATAGACTGCGTTTAGAATTACATCCTTTAAGGCCTCAGTTGGCCCGATTGTATGCAGAACTAAAGAGAACCCTTTTTACCCTGTTTGCTTTTTATATTTGCCGAGGCTTGAAATAATTCACCACAGATTTCTAGCCGCTGACAGAAATGGGTCGTTCTCTAGTGTGACGGGCAAACCTCGACGCTTTTTATGTTTTACTATATTTAGCCATTCGTGTCGAGTTGTTTTGTACTGCAAGATTGTCTAGCTCTTTTTTGGAAGGAAAATATTCATAGCATTGTTCACCCCTTTTACCACTAAAGATATCGGCCCAAAGAATTAAGCTTAACTGGTTAAAGTAAAGCAATTTTTTTTGCTATTAATACTGTTAATGCAGTTGGGGATTTAATGTCCCAAAAATGTTTTTCCTAATAAAAATGTATGATAAAACCTTCTTTGAAATCCTATAGCCCCCTGAAACACGTTTCCACTTTTATATGCAAAATGACTCGAGAGCAGTGTAACCTTGAAACCAGTCTGTCGAGAAAAAGGAGACCAGGGTGCCTGTCATCCTGTCTGTTATTTTCACTGACCTCAACCACTCTTTGTGAACCGTCATGTACTAAATTAACCCCTTCATGCTTGGTTTCCCTCTACTCTTCTCGGGGTCTACAGTACTTTTAAAAACTAATTGGTAAAAATGTAAAAGTTCTCCCCAAATCATAAAAAACTTTGAATCCTATATCCTTTCATGCAAAGTTCTCCTGAAAAGTGTTTTCTATGTAAAGGGTGCATTTAAAAATTATTTAGTTATAAAGCATGATTTGCAATGGTGTCATGAAGAGTAATAGGTTGGTATCTAATTAACCTTTCACGTTTGTATATTTTCCCAAATATGCTTCTGCTTAAAAACAACAACAAAGCGAAGAAGACTCTTTGGTCACTACAGGCATAAATATGTTAATTTTGAGATTATCATAATATCTTTTGATAAGATAATTTTCCCCATAACACATCTATAAATAATCTTAACTCTGGTGATTTCTGAACTGGTATGCACTTACTATGAAAGTAGTCCAAAGTTTCCAATCAAAAGTTTCATAAAGAATGCCCTTTATCTTTTACATATCTATAAAATCTAAACTCTCATGATTTCTGAAATGGCATGAGCTTACTATAAAAATAATACAAGTTTCTATTTTAAAAAACAACTTAAATTAAACGTTTTGTGAGAATATTTGCAGATGTCCCATGACCAGCAGTTGTCATGCATGAAGAGTGTAATCTACATGTAACTGACACACTCACGGGACTGCACAAGAATGTGGCAACTCTGAGTGGGCTGCTTGAATAATTGGACGAGAAATTGAGGTCTAATCGTGACAAAAACCCACATACTCTAGGGTTTTATAGGTTGTGTGGTAAGAGTAAACCTGAAGGCAGAATGTAAAGAGTCATTTCTCTGTCTTATTGACACTTTTTACATTTCGATTTCAAGGACCACCTTTCTCTAAGCGGAGCTAGGAATACCCCCCAAATTCCCAGGATACCACTAAGAAAATTCCATGATTTCCTTGGAAGTTTTCGCTACAATCAGTATTCAGTAATAAGGGATTTTTGCAGCAACACTTGTCTTATGTGGGAAATATACTTATCATTCCTACAGAATCATACATGACTTACATGACATCAAGATCATAAGGATATGCCTAGTTTGGAATTTTGTTTTCCAGCACTTGTTCTGCCATATTGCGGCTTTTCTGCCATATAATCTAGTCTAGCACCTATAGAGTCAAGATCAACTCGTAGCCAAAAAATAAGGTATGTACAGCAAACCGTTTACCGAAACGAAACTGAACACTTAGGTCAGAATTCCTCAGTGTTACCCATGTGAAAAATAGGTAGGTGGGTGAAAGAATTATAGCTTGAGTCAAGTCTGCTCTTTCTCACTATAATCAGGTGATCTATGATTTACCCTGGTATTCTTGGGTTACACAAATGTTAGGGCATTATAGAATCACGTCCTGATATGAACACTTTTATATTGTGAATTTCTGGTTCCATTTATAATATTTGAATGCCGAAAATCTCTAGAATGTGAAGTCCTTCTAAAGTTAACACTTTAACCAAGACAACAGATTTTGACTCCCGTGCTTCACTTAAAACAGAGGGAGTATATTTGCAATGTAAAGATATTCTTAAAATGACAGTTGCAGATAAACCTTATTTTTGAAAAAAAATTCTTTAAATAAGTGAATTGCTTCATTCCTCCCTTTATCCCAACCTAATCATTCTCAAAGGGACTGACTTGATATCCACATTTTGCCACTTTGGCTACACCCATTAAGTGATGGAATGGAATATGTTTGAATTTTTCAAACATTTTCACATCCCTATTATATACATATTGGTTGGTGTACCTTTATCCATGATTTGACATAGAAATAAATAGGTTTTTATCCTCCCTACTACCCACATCCCAACCAAGAACCATATAATAATGCTGCAACTAATGGTCTGGCTTAATGAATTAAGGTTAATTTTTGAAAACATAGTTTTTATACTCGGTCCCTAAAGAACAAATAAGTGATTTTCAGAAAGTGGCTGATCTGAACCTAATCAATAAAATCAATTTCTAAAAGAGTTGCCACCTTTTCACCCTAGTTTTTTTATTTCACCCTACCACCCTCAGTCTTCATTTTTTTTAAATAGAAAAAAACTGAGATTGTTTCAATAAGAATTTTAAGTTCTCATGAAAACCTTTACCCATAAACTTAAAACATCAGATAATTCTGAAAACAACACACTTCATACACTTTTGACTGACAATTGTACAATGATAACATTTACAAAGTTTAAATGAAAAACCTTGAACAGTCAATACCCTTTTTTGATTCTCAAATTAATGGAATTTTTGAACAATATTCCAAAAAATAAAACTTAAATATGCAATCCCCTTACTCTAGGGTAAGGAAACTTAGATAATTAAATCATCAAATTTAAAAAAATGTTTTTAGTCAGTAGACTTCAATTTCTTAACCGCTAAAAATCAAAATTAAGATCTGCCCGGGATTCAAATGTTTTCTTACTACAAAGGGTATTGATTGTTATATATAGCAGATTTCAGTTACTTTTCTTAGATTAAAGCAAGAAACATATCCAAACTTGTCAGCCATCATTATAGCTTCTGCCTTCGACAAATGGGTTTCGTCTCGTCCTCTCTGCGGCAGCCATCTTGATTTGTCCCCCTTGGTCTAGAGTTGAGTTTACGCGAGAAGTTTCCATATCTATCCTCCGTTAAGTTTGAAAACATCGTATCGACTGTTCTTTGCAGTTCTCCCTATTTTTCCTTCCCTAAATCGATGCATGTGTGATCGGCAAGAATCTCTTCTTAAACTTCCATCGTTAATATTTATAAAACAGATCAAGTTCTTCCGTGGCCCCGCCTGAACTTTCCCTCCAACTTTTCGCAGTTGACGATTGCGAGTCCTGAGTTAAGCTGTTGCATAGTTCTAATAACGTCGGAAGAGGAGGAGAGGTACACGGACCACTAACCTGCCACTCCCTAGTCATGTGACCTCATACAAAACCGTGCAGCTCCCATATTCATATGCTAACGACATGTCTAGGGCAGGGTCGGCCACCAATTTTACCTCAGCGCTTTTATTAAAACCCACTGACCTAACAGGTGCCGGCACTTTTTGTGTACCTTCCAATGCATGACAGGTTTGCAAAAGGGTAGGCCAACGAGACTTTGAATACACATGCACCAAAAAAAAAGTTTGCGTTGAAATCAGAATACGACGAGTCATAGGTTGCGAGGCGCATGCATTATGGCGGTTCTCTACATCGTTGCACCCTTTAGTAGCTAGTTCTCTGTGGTGTGTGATAATCGCACATAAAGACTCACTACCTGTGCTGTTTATACAGTGCAAACATCACTTGTGATGTGTGGCCGCCCCAATGCACCACATACAGAATGAATAGGCTATATATATATATATATATATATATATATATATATATATATATATATATATATATATATATATATATATATATATATATATATATATATATATATATGTATGTATATATACACAGAGACCTATATTCCAACCCCTGACATGAAATATATTTTGATTACAAAATGAAAATCACTCACTGTCATGATCGAGTTATGCAAGCCTATATTCTAAATCTACAATCCAAACATTTCAATTGATTTTCAAATTCAGATATACTTATTTCTGTGGGTTTCACATACCAGTGAATCCTATTATCAAAAGTTACAAAATGAATGAACCTTATTTCCATGTATTGATAAAACTGGATTCTAAAATTTAACACTAAATTTCAAACTCTCAAAAAAAAACCTGAACCCCTTCTGTATCCATAACTGTAATGTTACCTAACAAACTAGATGAAAGTCATTATCTTCCTTCTGTTACTAATACCTACATTTTAGACCCTGCCCCTAAAAATATAAACTAATACTATCAGAATAAAAGCAAATCAAGATGTTTTATTGCAAGCACCTAATTTTTAAAGAAAGTGTGAAATATTAGGCTGTCACTTAGTTTTTTAACTTTCTTGATTTTCGATAAATTCTTATTCCTCCTCAAGAGGACTCTCCTCTAAAAGGAGCCTTGAAATCCATGCATCTATTCCTAAGCTACTTTCAAACACAGCAAAGGTTAACTTATATCATTCTTTTTCAGAGGAACTTGAGGCACAAATGGGTTTAAACCAAAAGCTGAGTTTCTAGGCACCCCTTTCACTTCAATGCAGTATAATTGAGACCCACCCTGTTCTGTCAGGTTGACATCTAGCTAGGACAAGCGACCTCCTATATAAATGTTCCTCTCAAATATCAAAAGACATACTGGGTACATAAACCTATCAAACCAGATATCAAAATGGTTTTATGATAAAAGTACCCATTTATTTTCTTTTTAGATTTTTAAGAGCCATAGTTTGTACATATCTATGTTTCAATAGCATCTATGCTTTTTTTCTACTGAATTTGCTAACATTGAGCAATATTACTAACTTGCAACCAAGAAAGAATTTGGAAATCAAACTTGCACTCATGAAAAAAATTGAAATATTCCATAAAATGGTTTCAACATCCTTATCTTGGCAATATCATGAGTGGATTCAGAGATGATTTCATTAAAAAAACATGTCATGGCATGTATAACAATACATTATACAGAAATAACACATTTTAAGGGCATTTAGAAGTTTTGTTAAAACCACCAAAAATGGACAATATTTTAGTGACCTCATATGCTACAAACTCAGATCCAGGTAGAAAGTTACGTCCCCTTCTTGGGAACAAATCCCATACTTTAGAATCTTGCACCACACCCTATGATGTATTAAAATTTACGATAGGCGGCTGCTTTTTGATACCTTAGATTGAAAGAAACAAATGCTAGGGTGAGACCACACCTTAAGGTGGAGTAAAATCAGTTTTACAAATATATTTGAAATAGATATATTGGTGAGAACGATCACAAAATCAGTTTTACAAAAATTATTTGCAAAAGAATTATTGACCAAAATTATCACAAAACAGTTTTACAAAAATACCGAACTATTGATCTGAACTATCACATCTGTTCCACAAAAATGATTTGAAAAGGGAATAATGATCGGAACTCATCCTACAAATGATCTTAAAGTTTAGGTTTGACTTTTAATCAAAACATTTCTTAGTCTTACTGATCACTAACGACAATTTTCAACGATCTCTCAGACCTATAGACAGTCACTTTATTTCCATGCTAGCTTATAAATGACCCTTTTACTTAATCCTGCACTGCCACTTATTATAATTCTGTATGCACTACGCAAACACATATTCCCTTCTTATACTAAAACAGCTATAGGAGATTGAATGTAGGTTATGTTTTCTCCACCCTATATCTAAATGGGCTATAGGCGCAGATCACTGTGAATTAAGAAAGGCCAATAGTTTCTGCAAACAAGGAGAGGTATCTGTCAACAATCGACTCGAAAACTACAGGTGGGCGCGTCCCCTCTTTACATACCTCGGCAGCTCTTCAGAGAAAGAGGGGAAAAATGCTTGCCACACAAGCGATGAGAAAAGTCAACAAATGCAAATCATCTTTCGATGACTGTTTGCATAACTGCTCAGACATTACATGGATAAGATGTGAAACCCAAAGGTAAAATATTAAAAAAAGAAATTCAAATAATAAAAAAGGAGAGAAAAAGAAAAATGTCCTTATTGAATATTTCTGTATTGAACAAAGAATTGTATAGTGTTATTTCGTTTTCCTGCAAGGCTGGTAAACCAAAGACTTTTATTAGATGCAAGCCTTTATGCAGACGAATATCATTTTGCTTGATTTCCTGCAATCATTTCAGTTGAATTGCTCTCAGCTAAATGCTCGATCAAGAGAAATAGTTTTATTCAGGCTAGGTCAGATGAATTTTAAAGATCATAACAACATTAATCCAGCATAACAGAATGTCGTTCCATTTATGCCTATATTGCCCCAAACAAAAAATAAATTCGAAAGTTTTTTCAAACACATTATACCTCCCTGACAACTATATTAACCCTCTAATGCTCGTAGCAGCCTGACAACTTTGGTGAAATTGTTGCAACAGAAAATTACTTGAAGGAGAAATGCTGAAAGGAAAAATACCAACAACTCTCCTTCAAATCTTTTGTAAAATCATTCCTAATTTACGATCTATTTGCAAAAGAATCATAGGTCCAGACGACAATTTCAAGAAAAGCCCTTTAAAGCATGAATGGGTTCCGTGGAACCAAAGTGGTTTGTATGAGTGAATGAGTTAAGGCTCAATGAGGAGGAACTCCTTTATTTACGATGCAGCGTAAAAAGTTTGCCTTTTTTCCCCCGAGTCTATATAGCTGCACACCTCAGACAGCAACACATCATGTTTTAAAGAGAACAGGTTGTGAATTGTGTCGGATGTTTACCTAAAGCCATCAGCCAACGCCCAATTTATATTATGAATATAGGGTGTGGACCCTGAGTAATATTTATATGTACAAGTAGCCTAATAAACTGACAGAGATAATCTATGATATCAATCTGATGCCAAGAAGATGGGTTTCAAAGGTTCTAACCCTTATGCTGCTGGTGGCTAATTTGGCCAAAACAAATTGATGCAAAAAAGTTGAATAATGATTGAAACCTTGGCAAATTGGTGCTCATTTGAGAGTACTCAGTGAGAGCTATCTAATGAATACCAACATGAAAGGGATTAGATGGTTTTCAAAAATCTTTGCATCCTTGTGCTTTGGGCGAAAGTAGCCTTAGCATTGGAAGGGTTATATTGACTTGAAAGCCTAGGTGAATGAGCTACAAATTTTAAAAGTCATTCAGATTTTTTATGTGCCCTAGATTAGAAATAATTCAGTTTTAATTCCACTTCAAAATAGTCTTGAATTTATGCTATACATTTCAAGTCTTCTTGGTTTCATTACTCATTGTTGGGTACGATTGTTATTTATCATTATTCTATGCCTCATTTGTGAGGCTTGAATGGGACTAGCCAGTTTTTAAGCTGGAAAACAAAGAACCCAGTGGAAACCTTATCCAAAGACACTGGCAACTTTGTAATATGCTTTGAACTGCACCTAGGCATTGACAATCCGTCCCGCCTGTCTTTTGAACATATGGTTTCCTGAAGACCTCCTTTTTGGACAGGCAAAAATTTCTATGAAGAATATTTGATTTTGGCTTTTAGTGGGCAATGACTTTATAATTTCCCTCTGCTAGAATATGGCTGAACCGTATATTGCCCTTTTAGACCCAAACGGGTGATAAAATGTAGCTGGTATAAGGATTTGAAGTAGATTAGTAGCTGGACAGGCAAAAATTTTGGAATTGCTGTTTTGGACAGGCATTTTCAAAATCCTGGCTAAGACCCTGGTGTCAAGAAAGAGCAAGCAATTAGTGTTAATGCTCTGAACCACTCAGCAACCAGGATAGTTGGTTCTTAGAAAAGAGGTAAAAAATTGAGTTCCCTCAGAGGGGGCAATTATGGTTGAGAGAGTTTGCACACACTTTACTTCGCATCATTGGTTCTTACTATTTACTTTAAAGCCTGGCTAGTTATGAGTCATCAATCTTGTAAACGTATTCATGCTTAAAGGTCTTCTGTGTAAAAAATATATTGTCTGGGGCAGAGACATGCAGGGAAATATTTTGTAAATGAAGCCCATATTTCAATCATATCAATAATTGACAAGTGCCTCTAAACCTATTACATTTTTTGGAGACCTTTTTGGATTTACATATGACATATCTGTAATATCTGAAACAAAATATTTTGTAAAGGAAGCCCAAATTTGAATTATATCAATCACTGACATGTGTCATCTACAATTATTGCATTTTTCGGATTTACACAAAAATTTGCATAATATCTTAAGAGACTTGCTTGTTTGGCTCGGATCAACATCCAATCAAGAATTTTAAGTATTTCCAAAAAGGCTTTGGTTGCAACGATATTACCATAAAAGTCTGGTCATTTTGGGCACTACAGACAAAAAGAAGTTAACCCACTTATGCTTATGCCTAAGAGTATAGACTTAACCCTTCCAATACTAAGGCTACTTTCATCCAAAGCACAAGATTTTTGGAAACCATTTAAACCCTGTTATGCTGGTAGCTCTTTGACACACTAATTTAGGAAAATATTTACTTCATGTATGTTGTTATGGGTTTGTTCAATTGCATTTGCGCATATTCTTTTTTTTTTGAAATGCAGGTGTATATAACTTCATTGAATATCACAAGAATTCATGAGAATGATATTCATAATTTTATCACAGGAGACCTGATTGAAGGACATTGATTGAGGGCATGTAATATGACTCCTTATTACTGTACCACACAAGTAGTCTACTCCAAATAGACATATAGATACAACCTTGAGATATAACAAGATGTAACCCTATATAGCCATACTTAACAAAAAATAAGATTTGTTTTTTCGAAGATCTATAAATGCTATAGTAAATCAGATGCCTGTAAAATTCTTGCTACTCTTTACTTTCATATGATTGCATTTTTTCCTTACATAAAAGAAGCTAGAGGGAATTGAAGGTAAGCTAAATTGTCAAGTCCATGTTTTTTTAAAATCTTGATTGATTCAAGTCATTTCATCCAGACATGTTGATGTTCAGTAACTGTATTCAATAATGACTGCAATGCAAGGCAAGTTTTTATACTTAATTCTAGTGGAAAATATTATCTCATTCCATTCATGCTTTGAGCACAAGTTAAAAAGTGTCCCGGGTTTGCTACAAAACATCTAGAATATTACTCCTGAACAAAGTAATCGCTTCATTACTTTCTGTTCTAGATATATCCCAATCGGTCATCTCCTTATTTTCACAGTGCTCCCAGGGCAGATTGCCCTGAGGGTGTTTGGTGACATATTTTTGAAGCCCACCAGAGAGATTTTGGAGTCTAGCCAGTAAATAACACTGGTACTATCAGGGTTAACCCTTCAAATGCTGAAGCTACGGTATGGATGGATATATATATTATTTTTTGGGAGTTCTCTGTGAAGTGTTCAATGTGAAGTGTTTTTTGTGAAGTTTTCTATGTTAAGTGTTCTATGTATCAAGTATCAATATATGTGTTCAAAAAATCCAACTTGCAAAAGGAGAAAATATGACACATCTGCAAAAAATCCAACAATCATTCATTCTTCCATACAGGCGCTTCGTCATAAATAAAACACGGTTTCAATATAAAAGCACACAAACAGACAAACAAATAACACGCTTGAGAAAGTGTGTACCATATTCTATTACGTAAATGCACTTTATGTTGCCAGTGAAAAAATAAATAGTGCTACATCAAATTTTAATCATTGATTGAGATTCAGCCCTATTACCGTAGCAAAGGAAACCAACAATTTGGTTTAACCTCTTCATGCCTGGAGATCTACTTGAAGAGTGTCGTCTGGACCTTAGAAACTTTTGAAAATAACTTTGGAATGAAGCATAGATTCACAAGCTATTTGAAGGAGAGTTGTGGATAGAGTACTGAAGAATATTTCTCCTTCAAATATTTTCTAAATATTAGTTTTGTGAGAGAGATATCACCAAAATTGTCAGGTGGTTTTGGCTGCTACAGGCATGAATGGGTTAACTTGTTTACCCTTGAATAGCAGACAAGATGACTGTAAATAAACAAAGGTCCCCCCCCCCCAAATATTTTTTTTAAAAATTAGAAAATAGCAAATCAAAAGATAAATGAACACAAAAATGTTAAACTTTTGCAAGGATATTATGCATTTCTAAAATCCCTTTTTAGGAATTGCATTATTTGCTTGATGACAAATAAGCATTGAATTTTTAGTATTTTTGGAAATAGATAGCATATGTTTAAAATGCATATAAATAAACAAACTATAGCTTTTACAGTAAACATGCATTTACATGATAGAATATGATTGTCTATTTACTGAACTGACATACATATAAGACATACAGCAATGACATTGACATACAACAAAGACATATGGACAATTAACAAAGACATATGGACAATGAACAAAGACACATGGACATATGAGAAAGACATGCGGACATGAAACGTGATAAAGGATATGAAACATTGACATGAAGTCCATTTGTAATAATATGATACACTACAGATAGTGATTGTCTAAACAAAACATCCTTGCGTTCTTCCTATCTCCAATTCATCACATAAATGTTTTTCGTAGATGTCTCGGTCGTTGCATGCATGACATCATTGTGAGGCCCTAGTTGTGGTTGAAGGCGACAAAAAAGATTTTTGTTGTTTGCAGAGCCATATGGCATTTCATAGCGGGTACTGAACCAGCTTATAACGACCATTGTCAAAAATATGCACGATCATGAGCCGTGGGAAAGATGACAGGAAACTGATAAACAAACTCAAGCTGCCACCTAAAGTTCATTTCCTGAACTAGTATTTTTTTTCCGTCCTGCACCTATTCGTAATCATGCATAATGTCATGCTTACTTTATAGGAGTGCCACGCCTAGAAAGTAAGCAATCTATGACTCAGTTTTTTAAATATAGGTGGCAGCACTATCCAGGGAGAGTTTCCAAAGCTTTTCTTTCCTTTTCAAGTCAATTGCATTGAATAGGTCCGAGCAGTTGAAAGAAACTAAAATGCTTCAGCAACACGGAGTGAAAAGAATTTTTGTGTCATGGTTTTCAAAATGAGTTATCTCTAATTATTTCACCTAATACTCAAAGTTTGACGAGAAGGCTGTCTGTTTACAATGAATCTTGTACCAACAGGGGCAAAACAATAGAAATTGACAAATAACAGTTATCAAATTTAAATTCTAAACAGGCATTATACGCAATAAAGAATATGTGAAAAATAAGTTGAAACATTTATCTGTATTTTATAAAAAATAAATGCTAGTAAGTGAGCTTTTAAAATTTGAACATTTTTTTTAAAGCATTTTAGCGATAATCAAGAAGTACAGTGTACTACAATATTTAAATCAAGAAAAAAAGCAGTTTTTATCATCAAAAAAACTTCTGAGGCAGATATAAAAATATTTACACAAAAATATTTGAAAGGTAAGAGCAAAAGCAGTTGTCATGGCAGCAAGCAGTGGTGCCACCTTTCATCAAGACTGGAAATTAGCAAGGCACTGCAGCAGAATACTAATAAATAGCACTAATATTAAAGTTCACACACTCCAGACTTCAATATTCCTTAAAAATGAACGGAATACTGGAATAAGGCTAAGTTAGAAAACAAGAAAGAAACAGAAAATTTATTTTCTATTAAAAAGTTTGAGTATTAGGGATTTGAGGTTTAAATATTGGGTTGTAAAGAGTTGGGTGTTTGAGGTTTAAGGGGTTAGGGTTTTCTGGGTTTGGGTGTTTTGGATCAGAGGATTAGGGTGTTTGGGGTTTGCAGTTTGGGTGTTTCAGTTTTGAGGGGTTGGGTGTTTGGGGTTTAAGTAGGTGTGTGTTTAGAGGTTAATAGCTAGTAGGGTATGAACTGAGTAAAGAGTCAGCATGAAATATAGAGAATACTGTTGAAATCCAGGTGTCAATATAGCATTACGATTTTTGGATGAAAGTAAGATTTTTAATGTTTGGTTAGAGATTCATGGGCATAGGCACAAACGCTTAATTAGCAGCAGAGCATAAAAAAACCTTCTACTTGAAACAAAAAATTTGACAAAATTAATTAATTAAATTAATTAAATGTGTAACTATCAATTTCTCTTTAGATAAGAGCACTCAATCTAACGAGACAAAATATTTGATTAAAATTTCAAAAATGATATCAAACAATTTAGAATATTATATAAGAATCAGCTTTAATATCCAAAACTTTGGAAAACTGACTAACTATGGGTGGCTTTGTCTATTTTCAATTTTGGTATCCGAGTCCCAAACAGCGAGCTCCCATACTGTGGTGACATCTAGTGAGGGCAAAGTGAACTATCTTTCCATCTACAAGGCTGACTCTAGCTCCTACTGGCTAGTTTCCATCAAGATGCTGTTCTCTGAACATTCATATCTTAATTATTTACTGACAATTTTTCAATGGTTTCTTATGGAGGCATATTTATTTCTTCCTTATAATATTCATTTTTTAGCATGTGATCACTTATGGTACGTATGAGTTCACATTTTGCAATATATATATGCATATATATATATATATATATATATATATATATATGCATATATATATATATATATATATATATATATATATATATATATATATATATATATATATATATATATATATATATATATATATGTATATATATATATATATATATATATATATATATATATATATATATATGTATATATATATATATATACATATATATATACATATGTATATATATATATGTATATATGTATATATATATATATATATATACATATATATATATATATATATATATATATATATATATATATATATATATATATATATATATATATATATACATATATACATATATATATATACATATATACATATATATATATATATATACATATATATATATACATATATACATATATATATATATATATATACATGAATATATATATATATATATATATATATATATATATATATATATATATATATATATATATATATATATATATATACATACATATATATATACATACATATATATATATATATATATATATATATATATATATATATATATATAGATATATATATATATATATATATATATATATATATATATACATATATATATATATATACATATATATATATATATATATATATATATATATATATATATATATATATATATATATATATATATATATATATATATATATGCATATATATATATTTGTTAATTGTAGATGTAAAGTTGATCTTTGTGTGCAATATTTAGTGTGCACTTCACATATAGTTGTCCCAACATTCTTGTTTTCCCTTTGTTATAATAAGCCAAGAGACAAAAGCGCTATATCTGAATCATGCACCGGAAAGGCAGAAAGAATATGAAACTAGCCCCCCTGGTGGAAGGTCCTGGGACTATCTGGCCACGTGCATCTATGAATGGAAATTATCGGGGACAGGAATGGGGGCGAAATCCTCTCTCTACATACACATCTGAAGTTTACACATAGTCTGACATATTTTGAAATATCTCGATGATTAAGCTAAATTTAAAAAAATATTTGAGTGAAAGTTGTTGTTCTAGTTTGGTTCATCAACCACTCATCAAATGTTTTTCAAATATTTCTGAAGTTATTGAGTTACATTTTAAATTCTTATACCATGTGTCTACTCCAGATGCCTATGGAACTAAGTCAAGTATTAGCTGAAAATGTTAGAAAAAGGATCTGCAATTGTACCATGACATAGCTTTTCTAATTACAAGAAAGCAACATGTTTCCAATAAAAAAAACCTTACAAATAAAACCTCACTGATGTCCCTGAAGGTCATAGAACTGACCTTGAAGGTCATCTCCGAGGTGAAGGTCACATAGAAATTTCTACTTACTTTGGAATGTGACTGGTTTGCCGACAAATCCCTGGCCCATACGGCTGACTCGAATGGCGTTGAAATCGTAGACGGTGATGTCGAATGGGCTCCCAGCAAGGGGAGAACCATCCAAATGTACATCAACATGGTAGACACCTAGCAAAGACAAACAACATCATCATCATTTTTCCTGAGGCTTTGATAAAACATGGTGTTCCAGAATAAAAAAGGTCAGAAAATGCATTTGCTATCTTGAATTCTTTATCTATTTTAATTGTTTTTGAATTTTGTTTTTCATTTTCACTTATTTTTTTTTCATTTTCAATAAGGGCATGCAATGTTTTAGGTACTTTGAAGTCTTATATATTTCATTTCTTTTTTTCAATTTTTTTTAATGAGAAAATACAAAAATATAGGACCTCTTCCCCTTAATTCTATTCATATTTCATATTTGATAAAGATAATAAAATTTAGGTCCACTGAATGCAGATGAGAATAGGTTAAACCAGTAAGTTGTACTCACCGACTTCTGTGGGTGTGAATTCCACCCTGTAGGAGCCTCCATACCTCTCCAACACTTTACTGGGTACGGGGCGACTTCCTGGGGCTGAAAGGAATTAGGGTATTGAATATCATAACGCATCAAAATAGTTACTTATAAGATTGAAAGTTACATTAACCCATTAAAGCCTGTAGAGCCCAAAACCTGGTTACCATGACTAAAATAATAATCAATACAAGTCCGGTGGTATCCTTAAAATGTTAACAGGGACTTAGCCAGGACCTGTGCTGCGGTCTGTCTTTTGACCAGGCAGTTTCCTTAAAAAACAACTTCTAAAAATATATATATATGTAATCACAAACTGCATTGGTAAAATATCTGGTAAGTTGGCCATGCTTTTCAAAATTTTGCCAGGTCAAACAGAGTTTTAAGGTTTGGCCTTCCACACGCTAAGTAGCCTCTGTTGTGACAATATGAGGTGTCCAACCCTCGCAATGACGCACCTGCGTGCCACAGAGGTTTCCAAATGTGCAACAGGCCAAATCCATCTAGCACTGTTATACTTGGCAAATTACAGGACTGCATGACCAGTAGAACCTCTTATGTATCCTCAAATGTATTATTTTATGTAGATTATGTTTAAACTAGTGATATCATTTGAATGGTGTTCACTATCGATCAATCTAGGTCTCCATTCTTGATATAGGCTTATATCAAAGTGCCAACTTGTTGTTTTAAAGATGCTGTGCTCTGGGACTGATCATCTGTGCTTCAGGACTTCTATACTTGGACACCCCTAATCCCTGACTATTATTTTTAATACTGAAACTTACAGGTGATGTTGACGGTTATCTCTCCCTTGAGTGGGCCGTCAGAGTTGATGTCAAAGCCGCAGGTCTGGTTGACGCGCATGTGGCGATCACCTGGTGGCTTGGTCACCGTCACGGCAGGCCTCACATCTATGGTGAATGGCGAACCTAAAATAATCAAAACAAATCGTAAATTTCAATTTCTTGTATGTTATACTTAAAGATTGTCAATAATCATTGTAGAGGGAGAAAATATGTGAGATAGTCATTGTTTAATTACATGCTGGAAAAAATTAAAAAATCATTATTACGTCACCTTTCCAGTTTTACATATACATACAAATATCCATCCTGATATAATCCAAATAGTCATAGTTAGACGAAAAAAAAATGGTATATCTAATATAAATTTAAATTATTGTAAAGTTATTATATATTTAACCAAATCCAACTGAATGTCTGCTAATGTATATTTTTGTGGGAAGAAAAAATGTTTGTGAAAAATATTTGATTGAAAATTGTTCTTAACCCATTCATGTATGTAGCAGCCAAAAATGCCTAACTATTTTGGTGATATTTCTATAAAAAAACAATATTTAGAACATATTTGAAGGACATTTATTCATTTAAACTATCTTTTTTTCTAATTCAAATAGTTTGGGAAATAGTGCTTCCTTTGAAGTTATTTTCAAATTTACAACAGGTCCTGAGACAACATTTATCAAGTAGATCTCAAGGCAGAAATGGGTAAATATGAAAAATACCCCTTTTTCATCAAAAATATTTGCGTAGACGATCTACGTAAAAGGTATTTTCATCAAAAAGGTATTTTTCCTCATACATATAGAACACATGCTTAGCTCAAAAAATCATTATTATTTTACCTATCTATTATTACTTTACCTATCCATATAAAAATGAAAATACCCATCTTAATAAGTCAGAACACCACAATAAGTATTGTGAGACTATTACCTGTAATGTGGTCCATGTTGAACAAGATGTCCACCTGGTGCTGTCTGGCCTCTCTGGGCTTGAAGCTGACCAGGAAGACTCCCTGGCGCAGGAGCTTGACCGAGTTCTGGACCGCTCCTCGGTCCACCTGGATCTGGAGCTGACCCTCTCCGGCCTGAGTCACGTCCACTGAAACGGTCAAAAACAAACATGGTTAACCCTTCCAATGCTGAGGCTACTTTCGTCCTATGCACATGAACGCAAATATTTTTGAAATAATCTAAACCCTGTCATGTTTGTACTCATTGGATAGCACTCGTGGAGTACTCTCAGATGAGTACCCATATGCCAGGGTTTCAGTGATTTTTCAGGATTTTTGCATTATTTTGTATTGGCCAAATTAGCCACCAGCAGCATATGGGTTAAGAGAAGGATCGATGTCTAACCCATTCATATCTCTAGTGCAAAAAACTACCTGACTATGTTGTTACTGAATCTCTAACAAAAGCAGTTTTCACAAAATATTTGTAATTTATGTTTAATTTTCAAGTCGTTTTCAAAAGTATATAAACAGGTCCAGTTTACAATAGTAAGGGAAATCTCCCAGCATGAATGGGTTAATCTTAATATCAAAATTATCATCATCCTTTTAATCATCATCATCATTTTTATCATAATCATCATTATAACAATTATTATTTTACTCATCAAAATCATCATCATTATTATCATGAAATGGTCAAAAGCATTCTTTCTGCAAAAACGTCTTGGGATAGAGTATGGAATTTGAATATAATAGGCCTGCTTAGGTAATATCACTGAATTGCATCTTTGGACATGTTTATGCTAAGGGAAGCAAAGATTTTTAAAAACCATCAAAACCCTGTCATGTCGGTATTCATTGGATAGCTGTTAATGAGTAGTCTCAGATGAGTACCCATTTGCCAGGGTTTCTGTCATTTTAAAGATTTTTTGCATCATTTTGTATTGACAATTAAATTATAGCCACTAGCAGCATAAGGGTTAAGCACTTACATGTGAATTCCACTGGGAGGCCCACAGTGCCTCCTTTGATTGGTCCAATTTTCACAATGTCTTTATCGAACGCCTGGCTGTGGAAGGGGCAGCCGAGGACTGGACGGCCACTCTGGTTGACCGTGATGCTGTATTCACCTGGATGGGACAAATACACTTTATCATGCAATTGTTTCATATGGTTGAAAATTGTCCAATGTGCATAAATAAGTGGAGATACACACACACACACACACACATATATATATATATATATATATATATATATATATATATATATATATATATATATATATATATATATATATATATATATATATATATATGAAATGTAATAACATACATAATTATATGTACATATATGTACATATCTATATCTATATATATCTATATATCTATATCTATATATCTCTCTCTCTCTATATATATGTGTATATATATATATATATATATATATATATATATATATATATATATATATATATATATATATATATATATATATATACATATAAATATAGATAGATTGATAGATAGATAGATATGTATATATATATATATATATATATATATATATAATTATATATATATATATATATATATATATATATATATATATATATACATATATACATATATACATATATATATATATATACATATATATACATATATATATATATATATATATATATATATATATATATATATATATATATATAAATATAAATATAAATATATATATATACATATATATATATGTATATATATATATATATATATATATATATATATATATATATATATATATATATATATATATATATATATATATATATATGTATGTATACAAACACACATATACATACATTCACTATGTTAATATTGATTTGTGTAATTGATTCAAAGGATACCTTTAATATTATAGTGATCTTAAACTTACCAACAGACGTTGGAATGTACTCGACTCTGTAGCGGCCTTGACCTTGGGAGATGACACTTGCAGGACAAACATGACCGTTAGGGGCTGAAAGATGAATTGAAATATAACAATGGATTTAAAGACCATGAAACACATCCATGCAATGCAATTATAATACGAAAAGGTTTTGCCATCCATCCATCTTTTCATCAAATAAGGTATAACACATAATAGCAATGTTTCTTTGATCTAGAAAAGGCATTGGTACAATATGGAGATAGAAAAATAAAGCTGGAAAGGAAAATACAGTACAGAAATTGATAGTGATGAGCGTTTTCCTAGTGATATCCGATCCACGTTACGGTGACATAATTAATTTCTATAAATAGAAATTCATAAAAAGGATATCTCACCTCTTACGATGGCATCTACTGTTCCATTGGAGCTTCCGCAGTCAACATCGAAGTACGTCGCTTTTCCGACAGCAACGTTCTTCAGTCCTGGCCCATAGACGTCTATGCGTTGGGGTGGGGTTGCGGCAACAACGACCGGGGGCAGGGTGGGCACGACAACTGGGGGTCTTGTCATACTCACTACCCAGGGGGTATCTGAAAAGCGGAAAATATTCAATTCATTACAGTACTACCGTGAATTCTCGGTAATCTGGGACACTTTCTAAAAATGATGATTTTTATGGGTTGAGACTGGCCCTTGTTTTCTGAAAATACAAACAAAACATTGATTCCCTTAAGTTTCCCTAAATGACAACTAGCGATAAATCAAGGATTGGCCCAGATATTCATTAGATTGTTATGCACAATAATTTTATTGGACCAAATTCTTAGGGGGGTCTAAATATCTGAAAATTTATGGTAAAACTAGAGATAACAGATCACCAATATAGCACATAAATGTAATGGCCCAGTCATTATTTTACTTCAATATGTTAAGTACCATCAATATAGTATAAACGTTGGTCTATGAAGGGGAAAGAGGTTTAAATGATTTCAGTACTACAACCGGGGCCAAAAAATCCCCGATGTACCTCAAAAAAGGTAAGGGCCAAGTCACTATTCACTTAAATATGTTGAGTACCATCAGTATAGTGTACACATCGGTCTATGAAGGGGAAAGGGGTTTAAATGATTTCAGTACTACAACCGGGGCTAAAAGATCCCCGATGTACCTCTAAAAAAGTAAGGGCCAAGTCACCATTCACTCAAATAGCTCGAGTCCCATCAGTATATAGTATACCTGAGTCTATGAAGGGGAAAGGGATTCAAATAATTTCAGTACTAAAAATGGGGAACAGAATACCAACATACCATAAAAAAGTAAGGTCAGTGAACATATTTACATAGTTGCATTATCATGGGCCATCTCATTACAATTTGATCACCCAACAATATCTAGCATCTTATTGAGCAACTGGGTTCCTGTCTAATTTCTTACTAGTACTTTCATGCCATTTAAGAGCATTTCTATTCTGTGAACTATGGCTTAAAAAGATAGTCTCTGTGAACTGAACTTCAATCTAATTTTTCACCTCTGTCAACAAATATGACACCAATTAAAGTAAGTAGCATACAAGACCACTACATTTCAATTGCAGGTAGCTCAAAACTATTCATGGTTGTCTAAGACAACTGGGCTAATGCCTAATTTTTTACCTGGAACTTTCTACCCATTAAACTGCATTTTTACTCAGTGAACTATGGCTTAAAAAGATTGTTTCTTGCAACTGATCTTCTATCTAACTTTTCACCTATGTTTACAAATATTGCACCAATTAAATTGAGTACCCTTTTTGATCACTACATTTTAATTGCAGGTTGCACAAAAATATTCATGGTTGTCTCAGATAACTGGGCTACCACAACTTTTTACCTGGTACTTTCATGCCATTGAACAGCATCTCTCCTCTGTAAACTATGGGTTAAAAAACTGGGAACCAAACTTCAATATTATTTTTCACCTAGCTCTGGCAACAGATATTGCACCAATTAAGTGAAGTACCCTATTAGATCACTACATTTTAATTGCCGGTTGCACAAAAATATTCATGGTTGTCTCAGATAACTGGGCTACCACAACTTTTTACCTGGCACTTTCATGCCATTGAACAGCATCTCTCCTCTGTAAACTATGGGTTAAAAAACTGGGAACCAAACTTCAATTTAATTTTTAACTAGCTCTGGCAATAAATATTGCACCAATTAAGTACCCTATTAGATCACAACATTTTAATTGCTGGTTGCACAAAAATATTCATGGTTGTCTCAGACAACAGGGCTAAAACCTGATTTTTTACCCTGATACTTTCTCGTCATTTAAACAGCATTTATACTTAATTATTTATAGCTAAAAATATATCCACAGTTGTCTCTGAGAACTGGGTTTCTATCTATAATTTTCTCACCTGGTACTTTCTCGTTGTTGAAGAACATGTCTACTCGGTGATCTACGGCTTCGGTGGGAATGAACGAGGCCTTGAATCTGCGGTTCCCTTTGTTCTCTACACTGCAGGGCACCTGACCGTCATTCACCATGATCTCCAAGTTCCCCGATCCTGCTTGCGATGCATCGACTGAAGAAAAGCAAGGGGGTTAATATACTAATATGAACAGACTCAATTGTTTATTTGTCAAGTGAATGGAATTTTTCAATCGTTATGTCTTTATAAGGGTTCGTTTTAAATGGGAGGTAGATTTACCTCATTTACTTTAATATGAACAGGATCAATTGTTTATTTATCAAGTGAATGGAATCTTTCAAGCGTTATTTCTCTAGAAGGGTGGTTCATTTTAAATGAGAGGTAGATCTACCTCATTACTTTAAAAATCTACAGAAGAGGAAATTTTTAGCAAGAAATTATTTGTTTTGAAAAGATGGGTTCTTTGATTTTCTCGAACCCCTCCTATATCTGCAACTGGTTAGGAAAAATTGATGATAAAACAAAATACAAAATATCTGTGAGAGGTAGATCTACCTCATTGACTTTAAAAATCTATACAGAAGAGGAAATTTTTAGCAAGAAAGTTTTTGATTTGAAAAGAGGGGTTCATTGAATTTCTTGAACCCCTCCTATATCTGCAACTGGGGAGAGAAAATTGATGATAAAACAACATACAAAGTATCTAACTTAATAGGAAAACATTAAACCAGTTTGTTGAACTTGAACTCTTCCTATACCTGTAACTATGTATAAAAAAAGTGCTGATAAAACGAAATTTAAAACCTTGATCTACTTACTGTCGAAGGAAACAGGTACGCCAACATCGCCACTGTATTCTCTGTTGCTAAGGGTGATGCTGCTACTATCGTACGTCTGGACGTGGAAGGGGCCGCCAGCCATTTTCTTTCCGAATGCGCCAACTTCTACTAGATGTTCGCCTAGATAAGGAAAGCAAGAGTGAAAGAAAAATATAGATGTAACACAGTCAAGAAAAAAGGATCTTGAACAGGATTTAGAACCTGGGTGCCAAGAAGAAAGTAAACCTTACAATATTTTTGAATAATATTATCCCTTCCAATGCTGAGGCTACTTTCGTCAAAAGCTCAAGAACACAAACATTTTTGAAAACCTTCCACACCCTGTCATGTTGGTATTCATTGGATTACTCTCACTGAGTACTCTCAGATGAGTACCCATGTACCAGGGTTTCAATTTCTAGTTTTTTGTACCATTTTGTATTTTCCAAATTAGCCACCAGCAGCATAAGGGTTACCTACTGGTTTATACATAATATAACTGTGTCAATATAGCCAGGGTTCGCCATAAATACAGGTGAACTTGGATATGAAGGACCACTGTAAGATAGACTTTCATCTATAACGGACATGATGCTTGGTCCCAGTCCCATGCATATCAAGTATTTGTCATATGTATATGACAGATTTTGCATATGACGGACCAATTTTCCTGGTCCCACTCAGAGTCCGTCATATCCAAGTTCACCTGTACTTGCCCGCTTGCCCCGGCAAGTGAATTTTTGAAAAAAGAGCTTTCGGGCAAGTACATTTTAGTTTTCACTTGCACGAACGGGCAAGCTGATTTTCTGAGAACTATACATTCTTTATATAGAAAGTGGCACGAATATCCAGAAATATGCTAACAATGCAACAAAATTTAAAAGAAAATGGTTTTAAAATCATTGAATCCATGACAAATAATACATGTCATTCTAGCATAAGTTATAACTTTTTCAGGCAAGCCAAAAATTATGTAGGGCAAGTAAAGATCATTAACTACTTTCCCGACATGGTATTAAGTTAGTCCTGAAACTTATGTTGGTGCCTGATAGCATTGAGAGGACAATAAGATAACATCCTATTTAAATGGTTTCTAATGTCATAGGAATTGATGTAAAAATGATGTAATGCCGGAATTGATTATTTTTTCAGGAAGCCAATCCTTAATACATGGTATTAGCATAGCATAAGAATCATTTTCTATTGATCCTATGGGCTGTAGAAATGGGAGAGGCAGAGAATGCAATTTGGATTATAGCGGCTCCCTAATGAGTGAGTATAGGGATGAAATCTCTGACATGAGGTGTATTATTTTTGACAGGGAGGGTAAGAAATTGTGTTCCCATGCTTTGCACATTGGGGAACTTATTTTTGCCACCTAAAATAATAATAATGAAAATAAAATGTCTTCTCAAGGTTGACTCTAGATATAAAAGGGTTAAAAAAATCAACATACCGACTTCAGAAGCCACATAATTTACTTTGAAGTTATCACCGTCGAGGTGAATAACGCTGCTGTCCACTTCTCTGCCAGAGGGAGCTGAAATACACAAACACCAGTAAGAACATTGCAAAAGATAATCATATAATATTGAATTACAACTTCTTTTTTTCAATGCCAGTTTCGCCTTGCAATCAGTGTCAGTATGATTTTCTTTTTTGAAATTGGACGTTAGTCAGCACTTTTTCTTGCTAATTCTGGCCAATTAAGTCAAGATAGGCCAGTTGTAACTCAGAGGAAACCGCAGTACCTGGCAACCACCACTTTACCTCAAGTCACTGGCAACTTTCTCACATGTCCCAAGCCAGATTTGAACCAGGACAGTGGTGAGAGACAATGAGCAGTCTATGGCAATACCTTAGACCACTCAGCTATTGGGGTAACTGCAAGGATCGAATCCTAATAGAAATGTGATATCACCCATATCACAACAATTACAACATAGAAGATTCATCCATTGTATATTTTTTTTACTTATTTTTACATTCTTTACAACATAATCTTTGCAAATGTTTTTTTAATTTTTAATTTTTCTTTTTCTTTTAAGTATTGAAAGAATGCATCAAATGTAATGATTGTGCGACCATCATTTACAGCAATCTTAAAAAACTGCTACTGCAAGGGGAAACCGACACTGAAATAAGAAAGGTCAAAGGCGAAGGTCAAATGGGAAGGTCACAATCATCCGCTAATACAGACATATGCCAGTTTCTCATGCACAAAAATATCAATACGAGAGAAGCACTGCTTACAGTGCCATCTATATTAGAGTAGCAAGACTAAAGCATTGTGGGATGGAAAGCACTTATAATATCTTACATAATTCCACAATTTCCCCAAAAAGCACTCTTGGAGTTTGGTGCATATGCAAATTATCTAGTTGAACAATGATCTTATTTTAATAATTTCAATTCATTAATATTAAATATAACTTAGTAGAATTTTCAATGGCAATCATCCAACCTTTTTGTGAATTTCTATATTTCAGTATTTGATATATCTGCATAGTCATAAAATTGTGTGGTCATTTTTTATAGAGGCCATATGGTCCTGTATGACTTTTAATGTATATTTTTTTCATTTCACTCCAAAGCAGCATACCAAGGAAAACATATTTGGAAAATATTCAAAAGAGAAATGAAAATCAAGTTTTAACCAACAACTCTGCTTCAAATATTTTGCCAATTTGTTATACTTCAATTGTGTCCAAAGCATCATTAGCAACCAGACAATTTCAAATATTTTGCCAATTTGTCATATTTCAATTGTGTCCAAAGCATCATTAGCAACCAGACTATTTCAAATGTTTTGCCAATTTGTCATATTTCAATTGTGTCCAAAGCATCATTAGCAACCAGACTATTTCAAATATTTTGCCAATTTGTCATATTTCAATTGTGTCCAAAGCATCATTAGCAACCAGACTATTTCAGGCATATGGGATGGCTTAAATTATCCTTTTTCTTCAGGTCTCCTAAATGAAAAGCTAAAGCGTAAAGCATTTTATGCAATAACTTAAATACTGTTTAATCCCTTAAAATAATGCAGTGAGATAGGTTAGGAATCAAGCATTAATTACAAAGAAAATCTCAAAAAATGTCATACATAAAAAACAATATAATGCCAAGCTTTCAATATGGGAGAATAAATTGTAAAGCTGATAGCCTCTATTCATTGACACTTAAATATTCCCTATTTCGTACGGGCTATGAACTCTTTGTTATAGAAAGTCTATAAAGAATTTAAATAGTGAAAAGTAATTATACTTGTTCCTATGTATAATGCCGAAGCATTTAATGAAAAAAAATTCACTACTTCAAAAAAGATAATAAAAAAGATTATTCCCCTATTTCTAAAAAATAATTTTCTAAAATGTGAAAAGCACTTGACTTTTTCAAAGCAAAGGAATAGTTATGGTCCTCTTTATTTATGATTTTGAATTCTTTTTCACACAATACTCCTAGTAAATAAATTATTAGACCTTATATGTTGTGGGGCTTTATTTTTGATCTTGGATTCCTTTTCACACAAGACTACTATAGTGAATGAATTATCATACCTCATCAACAAATCTTAAATAAAAAAACACAACCATCTCACTACAACTCATGCTCTGCATGCTCATGGCAATCTGAGCAAATTTTGGCAAGTCGCCGAACATCACAGATTAAGCATTACAAGATCCTGGTTGGCCACTGGTGTCAATGACAACAATGTGACATTGCACTTAAAGCATAATGTATGGGGAAGTTTTGTACATGTTTGAAATAAGCTAAGCGTCATAGTATAATTGAATTGGTGTTTTGAAGCACTGTGAAATTGCTGTACCAGCATTGTGCTCTACCAATGGGAGCCAATCACAAGCTGCGCATGAACGCAAAGATCCAGTGCAGGTAGCAAGCCTACAATCATGAGGAGATTTACACAGCTGAGCTAGGTTGTGCTGCATGTATTACGCTGATGTTGCGCTTGTTTTGTGCTCTCAGCACACTCTATAATTGCATTGCATCTTTACTATGTTGTTACTAATATAAGCTGTAATTATATTCATCACATTCGTGCTGCTTTTATAGTGCATTTATGGACCCAAAAGCAGCTCTGCACAGGCAGAAAGGAATAGCAAAACTTTTAAAAAGCAAGAACAACAGTTGTAAAATTGACGCAATCAAATGACGATCATATGGGAATTTTCATTTCAGCGTATAAGCTGGTATAGCACCAACCATGAGCGTGTGGCCATGAGCGTTAGTGAGATTGAGCCCTAATAAAAAACAATTACTTGTGCTTTCTTATTTGTGGGCAAGATACAGGTTTATGATTTCAGTTCATAGAGGACTAGTTAGTAAATAACTAATCATATTGAAAATTTGGATGATGATGATTTTTGGTATCTGATTTTTTGTGTGGGAGATACAGACTTGAGCTATATTAACAGATGATAGGTCAACCCAATATGTATCAGTGATCAGGGCTTAACAATATATTATCAGACCAACACACTTGCCCTAGAAGGGCAGGTAGAAGTCCAAGTAATAACATAACTAGCCCTAAAGGGTTGGTGTTAATACCAGACATCACTGCTAGATCTGTTATAAAAATAAAACTCCTCAAAAACATTGATGCATATATCAGAGAAAATGACTATTAATCGATTAATAAATCATATATATATGAATCGTAATACTAGGTTTTACACTATTTTGGTGCAAAATATTTAGTTGGGGGCAAAAAGTACAATGCTTTTCTACCCTATTGTTTGTGTAGGGCAGGCAAAAAGGGCAAAGGGCAAGTAAAAATTAGTCCCAATTGTCCTACAGGGCTAGTAAACATTACAGTAAATGTTGAGCCATGATAATACAAAAGAAATGGCTGTTTATTCTAAGACAGAGAATATTTCTCAAAATGAATACTAGGAAAATCTGTAACATTTCATGATGATATAGAAATAAATATAACTATTGCAACTCACATTAACATTTTTAGTAAAACATTGTTTTTATAAATAAATGGATTCTAGAAAACAATCCATGCAACTTTTTGTCTGCCTGTCTAGGAATGTCAGAATTGTAACAAAATATTACTTAGAATTTCAAACCTTGAAGAAATGTTTTGGTAGTTAATTACATACTTGCAACAAGCTTAATTGTTGCATTTTTCATTTTGAGATTGAATATTCCCTCCATTTGAATTAAACAGCATTTCATAATAACCTATATTTGGAAAACTTAGAAAGGATATTGGATGAAAATGTGCTAAGTGTGAAAAGAGGAAATTAACCCATTCATTCCTAAAGATCCAAAATAGCCTGACTTTTTGGTGATATTCTCTGATTTTAATTTTTTTTTCAAAATATATATCTAACTGAGTAGTCTTTATTTGAAATCAAAACAAAGCTTCTTTCCTGAAGATTTTTCCAAGTTTTGCTGAATTCCAAATTCTTTTTTTAGAAGTATTGCATCTACCTGTTACATATTCTAAGCATGAATGGGTTAATAATAAACCAGTGAAAACAAATCACACCTATGTATGAAAGAAACACACTTTTGCAATTAAAAAAAATAATTATAGATTAAAAAATGTAGAGTGAAAAACAATCATTTAGAATGTCAAAGCTCACAATCTTAGGTAATGTAATCTAAACTTTTACATATGATAAATGATTAAATTGTTAAATTTCAAGATTTTTTTTTGTCGGAGAAAACAGAGGCATTGTAAAATGCATATAATTAAGCTGCATTATACCACATCAATGAACTTGATAATCAGTCTTTTTTCTTTGAGGAAATTTTTTATGTCAATATCCTATTGCCTGATTTCCTATTGAATGATTTTAAGTGGTAATCTATATATTTTAGAAACGAAATTTCTTGTCATCCAAGATATCTAATCAAATAACATTAAATTGAAACAGATCAGAAATTTAGACAAAACCAGGTAGTGTGAAGTGCAAAAAATATCAACTGAAAAAAAACTTTACAATTTATAAATAAATGTTAGTGAAAGGTCAAAGTTCAAAGTTCAAAGGTTAGAAAGCCAGCAGAACTCACCTGAGTTTTTTTATATTGCGTGATTATCGGCGCACGGAAAAAATACATGCACCGTTTTTTTGCAGTACCCGGTACTGCTATGTCCACTTCCCTCCTGAACCAGCGACAAAAATTGCCCGTTACAGCAAAAATTCATGGAAATTGTGTTGTTCCATATTTCCATATTTTATCCCATTGATATCGACATTCTACACACACACCAACGTAAACCCTCTATGCAGTACATAAGCAATACATATACCCTCTACATACTGTCCGAACACCACACATACATACCGCACACCAATACGCAAAGCAGTTGACTAGACACACCAAAAACACATAATACCACAGGATACACATATACTATACACATCAACACAACTCACACAAATGAACAAACCACCTTTGGATCTAATTGCTCTCTGACTGGATTAAAGACTTTCACTCAAAAGTATAGAGTTAAGTCATAAAACATACTTAAGCTGGATAATACATGATATTGAACAACCAATTATCAATAAGCAAAATAAGCAAAATTGGACAATATATACATAATACATTAGTAGTATCCGAAACCATCTTGACACCCTTTGAATAATTGGGTTGACTAAATAATAGGACACACCCTCAATACAATAGCGTCACTGATACTTAATATCTTAAGTTCATTCAAGCATAAAAACATCACACCCACAAGGGACTGTTTTTATATGAATCTAGTTTCTAACCTTCGATAGAGGACACATAGTTCATAAATCTTTGCTTGTAAAAGTGTATACGGTCAATCACACTTTACATAAGCTCTATATATTTGCAACCTGATATACATATATATATATATATATATATATATATATATATATATATATATATATATATATATATATATATATATATATATATATATATATATAATATATATATATATATATATATATATATATATATATATATATATATATATATATATATATATATATATATATATATATATATATATATACATATATATATATACATATATATATATATATATATATATATATATATATATATATATATATATATATATATATATATATATATACATACATAACAGGGTTCTTATCCATATACTTCCGCCAAGGTATGCTCTATTTTTCCCTGTCTGCTTATTTGCTTATTTGGACAAACATAATAGCTTCCTCTAGTAGGCAAACACCCTTTACCATACCGAAGCATGATCGGGTTGCAGACTCCACCCTTACATCGACCCTAATCACTGATACCCTTTGACAGGGTTCAGCAGGTTCACAATGGGAGTTATTTCCTAGTTTTGGCAACATCAACAAGATCAACATTGTAAAGGTTAAGTGTTTATGAAAAGAATACCACATTACTAAATACTTTATTTGGAAATATAATAGACCTCTAGACACAAGGATTGTATCTAATATAGATGAAATGTTTATGGATAAAACATGTTTAATGAAAGCTTTATTACTTGGAAGTATCCTACTATTGGATGCCTTTTTACAGTTTAGGAAGAGTATTCAAATGAATGCATATTTTATAACTATAATTCAACTACATTTAATTTGCAATCCTATTTTTGTTTAGCCTATTTAATCCAAAAGAGAACTTAAAAAGAAGTTCAATAATTAAAATGGAAATGAAAGTCAATGGTAAAATAGACCAAATATCATGTAAATTCTACTCAATAAATTATGATTATTTGTGTTGGAAAATATTAAGTTACAACGTCACTTTTTGTTTCCAAACACTCAAAGGTCAGCAACCTACATACTCATATACAGAAGGCACAGAACTCCCTACTTATTCATTGAAAATGTGTTACGCCCAGATCAGCTAGCTAGATTCCAGACGCCCTGGTAACAACAATCTTTCCTTATTCACTGAAGAGTGAGTCCCTTTATGAATACGATCGGTGAAAGAGTTTCAACCCATTTTTCATACCTACAGCACCCCTATCATAAAAGAACGATGTTGTTATTATCTGCGTCATTCATAAGAAAAAATTGTTCTATTTTTAACTGCCTATGAAAATCATATCAGTTCATATTTACCCAACCATAACCCACAAAAGAATGTACCATAATACTCATGTAAATTAAGCTATCATTCGGTAAATTAAATAAACGTTTTTAGAAATAGGACCTTATCAATACCCTTAAATAAAATGAATAGTTTTAAATGGTAATGGTCATCAATATTCAAAATTCTGTAATGTTGTCATAGTTTTGATATAAATGAATATAAAACAAAATTTAAACAGGCTTTTTTACTTCTTCAAACCTATCTAAGATATTCTTATTTTTACATCTCTCTAAATGAATTGTTAAAAACAAATGAATACAATAATCAGGGTTGAACTTAATCCCTCTCTCTTAATTCTATCTAAGCTGTTCTTAATTTTGATCAGACCACATCTCTTTCAATGAATCATTATACACAAATGAATAGAATAACCAGGGATTCTCTTTTAGTCCTACTTCACACATTTATTGATTAAATTGGGTTATCCTGTCAAATCAAATTTGAAACTATTTGTCTTTAAGTACTAACAGAGATATATAGACTAAGGTTTATTTAGATAAAACTCCCTGGTACTAACTACGGTTTAAAGAAAAATCCCACAATCCTCTTAATCTAGTCTTCATTATCCAAAATTTCTTTAAAAAATGTAGTAAAATAAAGAGGTAAAGATTTTATTTTGTAAAATGATTTTATGATGGTTGTCCTTTAACACATTCAGAAACTCATTTGTAACATTCATATACCAAAAGTACCACATACAAATATCTTAAATATGTGAAATATTTCACAATAAGGCACACAAAATCCTCAATACATAGTACCATTCATTCAACCATACTGTAACACTAATATTCGCAAATTTTACATAGCAAAACATGTTGACACATAAATCATTCACATACTCATAGAATCATACACATAAAACATAAACATATAAACAAACACTTTCTGCTTGACACAAATGTTAGTGAGACAAGTAACCACTCAAAGAGAGTGAAACAAAGAAATGACCAGAGAACCACTACTTCTACTACTACTAAATAATGTTAATGTTCATAATTAGCAGTTAGTAACAGTCTTAATTAATAAATATGAATAATGTGCGTATTACAAAATCATGCAAGGAGTTTCGAGAAACATGGCATTGGGAGACAATATTGAAATAGTACAATACAGCATATAACAATAAAACAATGATGTGAAAAAAATACTGTGAAATACAGCCAAAACTGCCCGAAACACCACCTGACTATCAAATGTCCTTTTACCTCCCATTGTGAAAAATCACTCAATTGTCCACGTTAATAAATTCCAATAACTTCAAAGTGGTCTTTCTAAACAGGTTTAACTGTAAAGTAATGATAAATGATTTTCGTAATATACAAAGAAAATAAACATGGTTACAATTGTATCAAAATCCCCATATAACCTATTCATTGACTTGTATTAATATACCCATATTTCTAATTCTGAATATATTTAAGTATATGGGTGCTTAAATGATGTGTTTTTGATCATGAGATTTCAGGCTTTTAGGATTAGACTGACAGACAGACTCCCTAGGCATCGTTTATGACCTTAGACTATACATACATCAAAAGAGACTTTTTGAGTCTATAACCACCCCAGTTTGGTACGCAATAACTTTTCCAGGCCAATGACCCTAAAATCGATTGCACACAGTATAGTGAAAAACACATTTCTCTATGTATCTACATACCTGTCCTTGATAAAATCAGGGTACAAGCAATGCAATGGCCATTTTTCGGTATGTTGGTAAATACCTTGTAAGGGTGCATAACTCTAGCAAATCCCAATATTTGATTTACCAAACAGGGACAGAAATGTTCCAAACACAATTTCTTTTAAAAGCTTGTTTCAAATAAGGCATCACAACTAATATTGTCAGACTTTATTTTTCAAAATTGAAGATTTCAATGAATTTCTAAATTGAATAAATTTCAATCCATTTTTATCAAATATTTTATCATTGAATTATCAAATATGGTATATAACCATCAAATTGTCTGATATCATTTTTTGGATTTCAAGAT
This sequence comes from Maea johnstoni, assembly GCA_963942565.1. Lineage (NCBI taxonomy): Eukaryota > Metazoa > Annelida > Polychaeta > Spionida > Magelonidae > Maea > Maea johnstoni. The sequence goes on from OZ012698.1 coordinate 29,937,900, forward strand.
TTTCAATAAACTGTAATTTGAATAGATTTCAACATAGTATTGATATCTGATTCGACAACAAGTCTGAAAACGCGATTTGTTTAAACCATTGGCTCTACCATAAATCCAAGATGGTCACAAAAATTGGAATTTGGAATAGTGTCTATCCTCACCTTTTCTGCCGTATGAGGCCAAGAAGTGATTAGCCAATTGTCAAAGGTTGAGAAATCCGAGTATCCTGGGAAAACCACAGTCTTACCCCAAGTCACTGGTAACTTTCTCACAAGCCTTGACCCAAATTTCAACCAGGCAATCATAAGAGACAGCAAGTAATCAGTTGAAATGTCTCAGACAACTCAGCTATCGGGGCAGGCCCTTAATGGTCTTAATCATTCAGCTATCAAGTGATACAGTTTTTGCAGTGTGACTAAACTGAGCTGGATTGAGCTTCAGGACAAATACCATGAATATAGAACGGAGTGCGGTTATAGCCCAAGGTCATATCAAGGTCAGCCAGAGAGTGTGTCGGTAAAATCCACCATGTAGCGTTATGCAGTGATATATAGGGCTAGGATGGGCAGGGGCGATAGAGAAGGAAGGGGTCGAAATGAAGTTGTGGACAGGGAAATTAAGCTAAAAATAACTAGGAATTCCTAGGATTTTCCAGAGAGAATACCTGTATTTCCTAAGAAGGTAAAGGTATTCGATTTATAGTCTTGTACCCAACGAAGTGTTCACAAGACCTCCCTCCCCTAGCTTAGTTAATTAGCCTGAGACCTTGCTCATGTAACACAGTTATTTTTGTGAGTTGGAGTTGGACCAATAAACATCTGATCTAAGTTTCTGACTTACTTGTCGTATCTACACCCCTCGAACCCCTTTTTTAGGCAGGGAAGGTGCAAGCATGGAGTATTGTGGGGGGGGGGGGGGGGGGGGGACTTTTTTAAAAGGGGGGATGGCATGTGATGTAATTAAGGGGGTGGGGCTTACAATAGGGGTTGGGCAGGGAGTGTAATTTCATCAAAAGCATAACTTGATTCATTAGGAAAATGAAATTGAGGAATCTTTGAAATAGAGTGGGGTAAGTTTTCCAGCTTAAAGCACAATTGGTTTTATTCTTATAAAATTTCTAGGAAATTAACTACTTTCGACTTATACTACAATACATGGTGGATGTTACTGATCATTTCCCTTAGTTTCTGTCTCCCAGTCATCCAAAATGTTAATATTTAACAAAATCGTTTTTGAAATATGTTTGACATTCAATTCCCACTGCGAATAATTATCAATTTATCATGTTGCCCCCTAATTTCGAAAAAGAAAAAATTTACACAAAATGTCATGTAACACCATTTTCTCAATGAAAACTTGACACAGATTTGTAGCTATTTTGACTACATTGTTATTATGTACTGTACCTGTTACGGTGACTTTGAGATTGTCGACCTGGGCTCCTTGAGCGGTTATGTTGAATGAAGCTTGGTGGTTGATTTGGGTCAGTTTCAGACCTTCGCCATAAGCTGAGATCTGACTTGCGTCGAGAATCTCAAGTGTGTATGGGGAGCCTGGAAGGAAGAAGAGAAGTGTGTTAAAAACGCCAAAATCATCATCAATGAGCAGAAAATAATATTCCACATGACTTAATGTTCATGTAGGAGGTTTCAAATCTTAGATGAATAAAAAAGATGGATATGTAGCAAGAGACTGATTACTATATGCGCTAAAGTGAAGGCCTAGCTATAACAGGGGTCTCGAATCTGGCCTAAGTGAGACGTCACTGATAGACAAAAACCAGTGAGAGCTCTCGCACTATTTACATTATAGAGAAACTTGTGCACAAAAATGCACAGAACACAACTTTTGGGTAATTGGCCGCAGCCAGCCTGTTCAGGTTGACTGGCTGGTTTCATATCCACTTGTTTTTTTATTCATCTAAGTTTCAAATGGAACAAATAGGACAACTCATCAGGCTCCCAGAAATCCAACTGGGCTACTGGATTTTATGAAGCCAGGGCCCTTCATTCAGGTTCCTTAAATGACTTCTTGCATTTATCCTTCAAATCCCATTCTAGAAATCCCTGTTTGAAGTAGTTTTACAAAGCTGGGGTCATCATTGGGGCATCACATATTTGTACACTGCAATCTTTTTCAAAAAGAAATTTTAACTCCAAAGTTTCCAAAATCAAAATCCAATATAAATTAATGTTGACTGCCCTTCCTACTTGATTGCATATTTTTTTGTCAATTCCTACTAAGTTAATGTCAAAAATATTCTAGAGACTGGTGATACCTTACATCTTTTTAACCAATTCATGCCTAGACCTTCAATCAAACATTGCTATCTTTATACATTATTATTTTAGAAAATAAAATAGATTACAAAGTATACACTTTGTGATTATATGATGGAAAGATATGGATTGAGTTCAAATCATAGTATCACCTTTAATTATTATTTTTTAAAGATCTTTTAAGATATTTGTCACCAAAATAAGCACGTCAATTTATGCTGCCTGTGCAGCCATGAATAGGTGAATTATGAAGCCTTCTAATGCTGAGGTTGGTTTTGTCCAAAGCATAAGAAAACCATCTAAACCCTGTCATGTTGGTATTCATTGGATAGCTCTCGCTGAGTACAATCAGATGAGTACCCATGCGCCAAGGGCTCAATCATTTTTCAGGTCTTTTGCATCATTTTGTATCGGCCAAACTAGCCACCAGCAGCACAAGGTTTATCATTGTAAGGACACTTAAAGATGGAATTCTGAATATCAACATGGGCACTCTTGTGATGAATGGAAGCTTAGGACCATCTCCTTAGCAACCAGGTATAGATGAGTGCAAGATAAAATGGAGGGCGTTCCCAAGGGCATGCTGGGATAGCTGATTTGCCTGCCACACCTGCTGATTTATGCTGCCCGCTCTGGACGCCCTTGACCCACTTATCCAATTCACGTCCTGAGTGTTGCCATGGTGACCTAACAAACTTCCAGTAAATCTTAGAATTCATATGTACTAAAGAAAAAAAAAATTGAATGAAAATATTTTTTTGCATTCTTATCAACAAAGTTTCTAACATTGATCTGAACATTATTGACATGTCTCTTTCAAATATTCTATAAAATCATTCTTACTTCCTGAGTTATTCTCAAAAGTATCAACAATTCAAACAACAATTTCTCAAGGAATTCTTATGCACTAATGGATAAATCTAGAAAAGGAAGCATCTGCTCACGAGGCAAGCTTTATACTCCTTTTTTGCTCAATCGGAAATGCACATAGGTTGGTTTATTTAGTGCATGTCTGTTGCTTTTTCGCATGGCAAAACAGACATGAATGCAGGAATGTAAATTGCTATAAGCATTCCATAACAGTCCCCTATCAAATTACACCTATATCTTACTGTACCTATTTATGGTACAACCATATGGTCTAACATAGAACAGCCTGATGAAAATACAGCGCAACTATCGACTGAAACCAGGGTATATCAGTTTCTATCAGTGTATCAATTTCGCTAATTCAAGTCTAATTCTTCCCCCATGAACTTCCTTTTTCCAAATACCCCACCTGCCTCTCATCTCAAAATGTAAATTTGCACAAATAACCTCCCTTCAATAAAACCCCTATTTCCAAATGCCTCCATTTGTGACTCTGATGTCTATGACTTCACAACACTATGATGCTTCTTAGTGAAAAGACTATTTCAGATTGATTTCAATCTAAAAAATAGCCCCCTCCATTCACCCCCTTTTCCAAATACCCAGCAGCATTATATTTCCTTACAATTTCACACCCACCATAATGTTTCATAGTGTAAAAAGACTTTCGGATTGATATCAACCAAAAAATACCCCCCCCCCCCCCCTTAAAACAAAAAATACCCCCTTCTATGCACCCCCTTTTCCAAATAGCTATCAGTCTCAGATTTCCTTGCAATTTCACACCCATCATACTGTGTCATTCCACAACACTGCAGAGTGATCTACATACATACATTACACGTACATCAAAGTCGTAAAAAACTAGAGTTGCCTTCCGTGATGAGCGCCTTATGAAGCCCCCAGCGTGTCCCTGTCCCCACCAATAGAAGGTTATCACATGCAGGTCAGAGGTCAGTGAGATGAGGGGTCAAAGGTCTCGAACATAAAGACCAGGATGTTTGTCATCACAATGAGTGTACAGTTAGAATACACATGAGGGGGCGAACTGACACTTGATCAAATTAACCCTTTCATGCGTGTAGGTCTCAGGACAACTGTAGTCTGGACCTACGATATTTTGAAAATAACTTTTGAATTTAAAGTCTAACAAAATATATGAAGCAGAGATGTGGGATAGCGTCTGGTCAACATTTCCCCTTCAAATGTATTCCAATGATACTTTTGAAAATAACTTTTGAATTAAGAATATAGTCTAATAAAATATTTGAAGCAGAGATATTAGGTTCTGTTCAACATTTTTCCCACAAATATATTGCAAATATAATTATCTAGATAACCTATCCATGCTTGGAAGTCTCTCGGCAAATTGCATCTGGACCTTTGATCATTTTTTTGAAAATATTGTTTGAATATTCAATACAATCTCAACATATTTGAAGCAGCGATGTGGGTTTGGTTCTGTTTATCATTTCTCCCTCAAATATATAACAAAAATATCTGGTTAACCCATACATGGTTGCTAAGGTAATGATCATAACAGATTGACATAAAATATCTTGCACTCATCTATACCTGGTTGCTGAGGAGATGGTCATTACAGATAAACATAATTATCTTGCACTCATCTATACCTGGTTGCTAAGGAGATGGTCATTACAGATAAACATAATTATCTTGCAATCATCTATACCTGGTTGCTAAGGAGATGGTCATTACAGATAAACATAATTATCTTGCACTCATCTATACCTGGTTGCTAAGGAGATGGTCATTACAGATAAACATAATTATCTTGCACTCATCTATACCTGGTTGCTAAGGAGATAGTCATTACAGATAAACATAATTATCTTGCACTCATCTATACCTGGTTGCTAAGGAGATGGTCATTACAAATAAACATAATTATATTGCACTCATCTATACCTGGTTGCTAAGGAGATGGTCATTACAGATAAACATAATTATCTTGCACTCATCTATACCTGGTTGCTAAGGAGATGGTCATTACAGATAAACATAATTATCTTGCACTCATCTATACCTGGTTGCTAAGGAGATGGTCATTATAGATAAACATAATTATCTTGCACTCATCTATACCTGGTTGCTAAGGAGATGGTCATTACAGATAAACATAATTATCTTGCACTCATCTATACCTAGTTGCTAAGGAGATGGTCATTACAGATAAACATAATTATCTTGCACTCATCTATACCTGGTTGCTAAGGAGATGGTCATTACAAATAAACATAATTATATTGCACTCATCTATACCTGGTTGCTAAGGAGATGGTCATTACAGATAAACATAATTATCTTGCACTCATCTATACCTGGTTGCTAAGGAGATGGTCATTACAGATAAACATAATTATCTTGCACTCATCTATACCTGGTTGCTAAGGAGATAGTCATTACAGATAAACATAATTATCTTGCACTCATCTATACCTGGTTGCTAAGGAGATGGTCATTACAAATAAACATAATTATATTGCACTCATCTATACCTGGTTGCTAAGGAGATGGTCATTACAGATAAACATAATTATCTTGCACTCATCTATACCTGGTTGCTAAGGAGATGGTCATTACAGATAAACATAATTATCTTGCACTCATCTATACCTGGTTGCTAAGGAGATGGTCATTACAGATAAACATAATTATCTTGCACTCATCTATACCTGGTTGCTAAGGAGATGGTCATTACAGATAAACATAATTATCTTGCACTCATCTATACCTGGTTGCTAAGGAGATGGTCATTACAGATAAACATAATTATCTTGCACTCATCTATACCTGGTTGCTAAGGAGATGGTCATTACAGATAAACATAAATATCTTGCACTCATCTATATCTGGTTGCTAAGGTGATGGTCATTACAGATAAACATAAATATCTTGCACTCATCTATGTCTGGTTACTAAGGCATTACAGATCGAAAAATATCTTACACTTATCTATACCTCATTGCCAAGACAACTGTCATTACAGATTGATATGAAATATCTTGCACTCATCTATATCGGGTTGCTAAGGTAACGGTCATTATAAATTGACATAAATGTCTAGCACTCATTTATATATGGTTGCTAAGGCAACAGTCATTACAGGTTGACAAAAGATATCTTGCACTCAGCTATACCTGGTTGCTATGGCAATGGTCATTACAGATTGACATAAATATCTCAGACTCATTCTATACCGGGTTGCTAAGGTGATGGTCATTACAGATTGACATTAATATCTCACACTCATCTATGTCTGGTTGTTAAGGTGATGATCATTACAGATTGACATGAATATCTTGCACTCATCTATATCTGGTCGCCAAGGTGATGGTCACCTTATAGTGACTACACAAATCTTGCATTCATCTGTCTGGTAACTATGGTTATGATTCACATAGAAATGCTTTATAATAGATTCTGATATGATTCCGAAAACACCTTCAGGAGCATGTGAGGAAGTTATCAGTTATTCAGAGTAGGTTGGGAATTTATCTTAGGACTACTACAATTCCTAAACAATTAACGACTGACTTATCAAGACTCACCACTTAATGGAGAATAATAAGTGATGATGACCCTACCAAAAAATGCAATATCCAACATTCATCCATATCTGGTTACTCTGGCAACCACCATCATGGATACTAACAATGCCACATGAAGCTCAAATACAAAACATGTGGATATTTAAACAGTTTCCATAGGTAAACTTGTATATCATAGGAGCGAGATAAAAATATTTTACAAATCTCCCATAGTGGAAATATTGGAAGATATATCTAACCCTTTCATGCTTGGAGATTATCTCAAAAGTGTTGTCTGAATCTTAGGTACTTGTGAAAATATCTTAGAAATATCAATCAAAAATTCACAAAATATTTCAAGGAGAATCATGTTTTGGATTTTGATCAATATTTCACCTTCAAATATTTTCAAAAATATAGCTTTTGTTGAACAGACATCATCAAAATAGTCAAGCTGTTTTGGTCTATAAAGCCATAAATGGGTTAACCTGTTTATATTCTATTAGTACACATGATTTGACAAGAATGAAAATATCTATATAACAAAGTGGAAACTTGAGGGATATTGGACTGACAGATTTTGTTACCCCTTGGTTCAACATTACCTCTCCAAATCTTTTTCAAATACTACTCTAGTTGAGAAGTTAATTTGAAAGTTGTCAGACCAAATCTACCAATCAGATATGAACTGGTCAACTCTGTTGCATCCTCCCATTATTGGATCCCATTTTATGGATTTTTAGGAGTTGACCTTTCCCAAACCATGACTTACTGGACCAGGGTCTTAGCCAGGATTTGGAAACTGGGTGCCTAAAATTGGCAATTGTAAAGTTTTTGGGCGTCCAAAGTTTTAAGGGGGACCACAATATACTCATATTTCAACTACAAACATGTATAAATTTATCAAAATAAGGCATGATATCCTTATACAATGTCATGAGAATTATATGGAGATGAAAAAATTCAATTATATGCTTGAGATTGACATTTTAAGAAATTCTTCAGAAATCTTTTTGGGTGTCCAGAGGGGTGCTTTTTAAGGGTTTGGGTGTACAAAAAGACACCCAGACGCCCTGCTGGCTAAGACTATGTACTGGACACCCATGACACATAAACTCAACCGGCCTAAAATACCATGACCTAGATATCTTTACTTAACCCAATCATGCTTAGAGTTCCCTGTGTGACTACATCACATGCTTGACCAAATACTTTTATAAATAAAAAATCTGATTAAAGAGGTGTTGTCGGATGAGTTTTCACTAAAACCTCACCTATAAATAACCAAAATGCATTAATTGGAGGTAGGTCACCAAATAGTTCATCCATTTTGGGCCACTGTGGGGGAGGGTTTAAGTACCCTTACAAGTTAGCTATAACCCCAGGGTATAGTAGCTATTATTGGAATTGATGGTAGCCACACAAGGGTATTCGTAGACTCACTAATGATCATATAGGTCACAGTTCCCAAATAACTCAAATACTTTACACTGTGATAAATACTTAACAAATACATAGATACTTAACAAATACTCAAATAATTCACACTGATGTTAATTATTTCAGGCCTATTTTCATCCCTGAAGACTTTTGTCTGGTATTTTGGAAGATGACCCAGGAATACCGTAATTTCGCGTGTATAAGACGCACCTGTATATAAGACGCACCCCTTGTTCAGGCCTTAAAAATGATGTCTAGACCTTAGCTTTGTGTATAGTGCGCACCCCCTTTTCAGAAATATTGTGGTAGTTCAACTGCTCATGAATAACGCTAGAAAACCAGTATAAAGCATTTCGAAATGAGTGAAAGGTGACATCAATTTGACAGCAATGCTCATCACTCTGCGTCAGCGCTTGATACCAATTGTCCTAGTGATGATATTAATTGTAATCAATACATTCCAACGGCTAGTCGTACTGAAATTACAATTCGTAAATGATGCGGCAGGCACTGAAAGGCATTGTATTTATAACTGTAATTAGGTGAAATGACCTGCCTGTTTGGACGAATCCAGGTAGAGCTGAATTCAGGGTCATCAATTTCGGATCTCTATGTGGCCTGGGGACTTGATGTAAAATACCCTAGATCCCTAGCTTTGTGTATAAGACGCACCCACGATTTGAGTGTGAAGATTTATGTAAAAAAGTGCGTCTTATACACGCGAAATTACGGTACTCAAAATAGAGTCCGTGCTTAGCTTTTGATAAACATTTCTCATTCAATTATTTTCAATTTATGCTTTTATCTAGAAGATTTTTCAAAAGAAACAAACAATAAGGCCTTCTAGGTAATTGCAGACATTATTTGGTTAAGGTATGCTGGAAAAGTGAAATTGAATGACCACACCTTTCAGACACCCAATGGTATGCAAGGATAGGGTAGATGTATTTCATTCATTCGGCCTTGTCTGAGATGGAACCAGATATCCTATACCCCCACCCTCTACCCTGTACCGAATGATAAATTGGGTAGGGTTTTCTTGGCGTGTTATATTAGAGGTGCCGACACCTGTACACACCTGATAGGGTATTTTGGGTATGCATGCCCACATACCCACATACCACAATGACATACCCACTTCTTAACCAATAACAAGAGGAGGGCTAAATAGCTCATTTCATATGATACCCGACCCTGATAAGGGTATGGTCGATATCATAAGTACCGATGCAGCATCCTAATATTTGGGTATAGTGTTATAGCCATCACCCTCAGTGTAAATATATGATACAATAGATATATGTACGTCAGTGATGTCAACAAAACCCAAATCAATAGAGAACTTGATTCAAGCCAGACAGAGATGCAAACTGCTAACTTCCAAGTTTGGGATCTTCAAGAACATATGCAATTGTGAGAAATTAAGACAAATGTCATTGAATTCAAATATATCTGTCTATCTATATGTCTGTCTGTATGTCTGTATGACTGTTTGTATGACTGTTTGTATATATATATATATATATATATATATATATATATATATATATATATATATATATATATATATATATATATATATATATAAATATATACATATATATATTTATATATATATATATATATATATATATATATATATATATATATATATATATATACATACATACTTAAATAAAAACATACAATCTACATTATATTCTATCATATTATTGTATTACATCCCAACCATCATGATGAGTATGTGGTGAGACTCAGACTGACTAATATTAAACATTTATCCCTTCATTGCGATCATGATGACACACCTGTTGAAATGCAATTAGCAGGTAGTTACTATGCATGGTAGGAGCCATAACTCAGACTCTGACCTGAAGTTCCTGAGTTAATGTTACTGTTGATAACGTACCACATACCTAATAAACCATACAGCAAATGTCACAACTAAATATAAGGTTACTGACAATACTGTCAATTACAAACATGATAACTCACCAGCTCGAAATAACACCCCATCGTTTGAACTGTAAATCCTACTTCTAGTTGGCATTGTTGTGTATAAGACAAGTCTGTAGGTATGTGATGGTGTTAATTTCCACTCTTATAATGTAATGAAGTAGGTATGAGTTCTCCCAGTAGTTTCCACTATATGAATGATACAGTATCACAGGGGTGGGTGTTGGGTGAGAGTATCGCCCAATTTCCGCCACTTTTTCTTGCCGTGAACTTTCCTTCTTCTTCGTGTTAGTTGGAGGTTAACTAGGTGCTGTGGGGACACACCCGTCAAATTCTAGAGACACCAAAAGCGTACGCAACACGCACAACACACTGTACCCTCTCGTGTGCTATTAATACCCTTTAGTGGCAAGTGGCCTTACCCTGATACCCTGATGCAGTCACAGCAGCCAGCACGACAGATGGAGGAGCACCCTTTTAGTCCTGTGCTCTTTGCCTCCTGTTCAGCAGAGGTGAAACACACCCATTCGTTCACCACAAACAATAGACTCACAACCAGTCTCGCCTGACCCTAGCATGCTCTTATATTAGACTTGTGCCAGTCTCTCTGTATGAGTTCAGCAAAGGTTGCACCCATTTCCTCCTATCTTTTTGCCTGCGATACTTCTTAGCAAAGATGAAATTAACCCCCCCGTACGAAATGATCCCAGATATTTCCCAATGTTCTTATTGTTTTCATACAAATTTCCTGGTGGAACTAGGGAATGACTGATTATGGTCCTGCAAAAACTCTGTAAGTCAAGGCAATCAATAGGACTGTGCCTGATTCTATGCTTGCATATAGGAAATTATAGACAAAGTCCTACTCATGTATCACAGGTATAGGGAATGACTGTGGTTTATCACTCACCTTCCCATAAGGTTTGGGAAAAGTTGGGAGATCTGCCCATTCCATCCTATAGGCCTGGGAAGTAAATAGTTCAAATCTGTAGCCTACCTACTGATGCAGTTTGAGGGTATAAAATGTCTAGGTTAGCTCCTACTCTAATAGGAAATGAATATGGGATATGGGTATGATGAAAACTGCACCTTCCTACTTGTTGGAAGAAGTGATTTGGTCTATTACTACTGAGAAATGAATGGGTTGAATTCTACTTCTCTCCCTGTGTAAAGCCTGACCTGCCTTCCAACATTTGTTGCGACGTTGAAACATAATATTTTAACAGAGGCTTTCAGTCAACATGTGCATACAAGAAACAATGTAATGAACATTGTACTTCTTCAACTTGGACTTCTTCATTTCCTTGGAGGGAAGTATACTGCACAATTATTGAATGTTTTATTAAGATTCCCGATGTTTTGCAATTTCAAATAAACAAGAGTTTAAAATATGTGTTATCATACTGCCTTGCGCATCTTAAATAAGTTCTAGTTTAAATACAATGGATGAATGTATATGACAGACATAGCAAGCACCCCCTTTAGACAGATGACTTCCAATCTCCCATTTGACCTTTTAAACTGAAGTTTCCAGTACTTGCTAGAGCTGTCTGGAAGTTGGCATCATATATGACACAGGCAGATCCAATTTACTTGAACATATCTGCAGAAATTAGGTTTTTACTGAATTCATCTTCTGAAAACAAAGACTTTGTAGGAGTGTAATATCAAAGAAGAGAAAGATCAACAAACCACCTCTGGAACATTAAGAAAAGAGGGGATATTTACTTACATGAGGTATACCAAAAGCATCTAGAGGTTAGTGAATATAATTACATAAAAGGTACTTCCTTTGGCAAACAGTGTCAAACACATTTAGAAAACAAGAACTTATGATAATCAATACTTGATGATTATTCACAATGTTGATAAATCATTTCTTGATATTAATAATCATTTCCATTTCTTAATATTAATAAATCGATCATTTATTGATATTAAAAACTCATTTATTAATGTTAATGAATTATGTCATTTATTTATATTAAGAATTGATTTACTTTTAAATGATTTCTTAATATTAAGAAATTAATCATTAATATTAAGAAATCATTTATTAATATTAATAAATGCTCAGTATTTGTTAATATTAATAAATGATTTATAATATCATTATTCACTTCTTGATATTGATAAATCATTTATTAATATTAATAAATGCCTATTTTGTCGACTTCTGCCTTCTACAAATCCACAAACAGTAAAGGATTTCATTTATTTCAATAGATTGTTTATGAATATTCATAAGTGATTAACTGTTTATGTGATTGATATTGATATTCCCTCCCCAGAAAAATACTGTTCTTTAATCTAATGCATCAGGGAGATTTTCCTACTAAGAAGGTGCTGTAGGAACTAGCTGGGAAAGTACAGGAAAAGTATTGGAATATAACACTATGAGATGCCTGGGAAGAAGCGGGTAGGGCTTGCAAACAATCTGGAAATGACTAGGTTGAATGGGAAACCAATGGGATGAGTAGGCAGGAGGCCATAGCCATTCCCCATACAAGCTGGGATATGACTGGGAGGATGTAGGGAGGGTGTCGGATTTATCTAGGTAATGAATGGGAAACCAATGGGATGGGTAGGGGAAGGCCATAGTCATTCCCTATACAAGCTTGGAAAAGAATAGGAAATGATCCATGAAATAGCAGCACAAAACCTGGGAAATTCACTAGGAAATTGCTCATTTGCATACAAAATACAGATAGGATTCCCGGTCCTCATTTCCTCTAGGAATCCTATAGTAAAATAGTGGGAACATTTCGTACGGGCGGCCTTTTTAATGCACCAAAAATGGTAGACTCACAACCTGTCCCTTCTGACCCTTAGCATCCTCTTATATTAGACTGGTGCCAGTCTTTTTGTGTTAGTTCAGCAAAGGCAGCACCTATTTGGTCCTATATCTTTTTCCTTGAGCAACCTTTTTTAGTCCAAGCTTTTTTGTGTGTTACTTATTAGCAAAGGTTAAATGCACCATATTTCTTTTCCACAGAACAGTAGACATATAACAAGTCCTTTCTGACCCTAGCAAGTTCTTATATTAGACTTGTGCCAGTCTTTCTGTATGCTTCACCCTTTGATTTCAGCAAAGGTAACACCCTTAAGTTCTCAAACATTTTGCTGGTGTTACTTATATTATAAGCAAAGGTAAAATGTACCCCATTCCTTCTCTACTAAACAATAGACTCACATCCAGAAAGACTCATATCAAGAGGTGAAGTTTTGGATTGAGGGTGTAATGTTTTGGTAGGACATGCAAACGTTGCTCGGAGATAGGGCACCCACGACCGCAAGTCAGATGGTCAGTTTCACTAAACTCTTAGTAAGAGACAAAAGCTGATCCCCCGCCAAGTCAAGTCCCTTCTGATCAAACCTTCCTTTAACCCTTCCAATGCTGAAGCTATTTTCGTCCAAAGCACAAGAATGCAAAGATTTTTGAAAATCATCTAAACCCTGTCATGTTGGTATTCATTGGATACCTTTTGCTGAGTTCTTTCAGATGAGTACCCATATGCCAGGGTTTCAGTCATTTTTGCAGGTTTTTGCATAATTTTGTATTGGCCAAATTAGCCACCAGCAGCATAATGGTTAATGCCTGAGTCGCACCCAATCTGTTGCCGCTATGAGTTTGGCAAAGGCGCATTACCCCTTTGCTCTTATCTTCTTGTATATGTATAGTAACGGTGAAACTCACCTAATTCCTACACTACCAAACAATAGTCTCACAACCTGTCCTTTCTGACCAAACCTTCCTTGTATAGTCACGCCCGTCTTACCCTATCTGTTGCCTGTATGAGTCTGGCAAAGGCATTAACCCTTTGGTGTTATCTTCTTGCATATGTATAGTAACAGTAAAACTCACCTAATTCCTACACTACCAAATAATATTCTCACAACCAGTCCTTTCTGACCAAACTTTCCTTTTAGATTCATAACAGTCTTACCTTATCTGTTGCCTGTATGAGTTTGGCAAAGTCTGTTCCCTTTAGCCCTTATTTTCCTGTGTATGTATAGTAACGGTAAAACTCACCTAGTTCCTACACTACCAAACAATAGTCTCACAACCTGTCCTTTCTGACCAAACCTTCCTTTTATTTTCATGCCAGTCTTACCCTATCTGTTGCCTGTAAGAGTTTGGCAAAGTCAGTTTCCTTGCTGTAGTGTAAGCCCTTTTCCTCTTGTGTATGTATGGCAAGGGTGAAACTCACCAAATTCCTGTGCCACCAAACAACAAATAATAGACTGACATGCAGGACCTACCAACCCCTATCATGCTCTAGACTGGTGCTGCCAGTCTCTCTGCCTGTGTTGCCTATTTTTGGAGTGAACCAGTTCATAGGTCACAGGCGATGCCTGAGGGGGGAGGAGAGATCGCAACCAGCGCCAGCCTACCAACAGTACTATGTTAACCCATCAATACTCAAGAGTAACGATTGAGATTGTCGTCTGCATCTTTGATACTTTTGACACTAACTTAAAAATAAAGGAGGATTTTACAAAATATTTGAAGGAGAGTTGTTGGTAGTGTTCTGATTAACATTTCTCTTTCAAATATTTTTCCATCCATGCTTTTTCCTAAAAGATTTCACCAAAAGTATTAGGCTGATTTTGGCTTCTGTGAGTGTTAATGGGTTAACCCATTTATGTCAGAAGCGCCCAAAATTGCCTGGCTATTTTGGTGATATCTCCCTAATACACCCAATATTTAGAAAATATTTGAAGGAGAGTTGCTCATTAAAACTTTATCTACAACTCTCCTTCAAATAATTTACAAATTAAATCCTTATTCCAAATTTGTTCTAAAAATTATGACAAGTACAGACAAAACTTATCAAGTAGACCTCTAAGTATAAATGGGTTAACTTATAAATCCCTACAGCGGTGGAAAAAAGACCACCAAGATGTGTGATATTCTTTTAATCAAAAAGATTTTTTCTTGGAAATATTTGGCAGAATGTAAAAAGTTGGATTTCTAATTCCTGGTAGCATACTACCTACGGTTCTGCCTACAATCCTTGACAAATCTATGATCAATAAGTTGGGAGGGTAGACAATTTTAAAGTATTCATATTCAGCATAAAAATATTGTTGCATACCCAAAATATTGTAGTCTTAAAATTAATTTCAAAATCATATACTGGTAAAACAGAGAAGAGTTGTGGGATGTACTAAGTATATTCCTTTTAAAATGTTTTCCAAGAGAAATTCTTATGAAAATTGTCATGATTAGCAGTTATGAATGGTTGAGGAACCTTCAAAAATACTGTATCAATAATGAAAAGAAGGAAACAAATTGAGGGGTCTCACAAATCTGATCCCCATCGCCATCCCTCCCTCTGAGCATAACTTGCTCATAAATAGTTAAGAAACCTGTTGCATTTGATTTCTAACCCTCCATCAAAATCCTCCATTAAGAGTTATCCTTTCCTCAACTACTTTTAATAAAAATTTGTGAATCAAAAAGTCTAATTAAACATAAAAGAATCACAAAAATTGAATAAGAGTAATACTGGTTTAATACTCACAAGTAATCTGTCTATGAGTTGTGGTTCCCTATAGTACATACATCCAATAGGTGTGAGACCTCATTAGTAAGTAATTCTACTCTGCAGAACACTGTATGTACATTCCACCCCTTATTTACATACAGTACTAATTAATCTTATTTGCATACATAACCCATTGTTCTTTCTTCTCTCAAGTGCGTTATTGGTGTTTATTAGGTGGATGTAATACATAACATAGGTCTTAGTCAGAGGGTTGGGACTATACTGTATGTAATAACATAAGAACCAAACACCCAGTATACTCCTCTCTCTCTCTCTCTCTCTCTCTCTCTCTCTCTCTCTCTCTCTCTCTCTCTCTCTCTCTCTCTCTCTCTCTCTCTCTCTCTCTCTCTCTCTCTCTCTCTTTCTCTCTGTCTCTCTCTGTCTCTCTCTCTCCCTCTCTCCTCTCAATACATATAAATATATATATATATATATATATAATTATATATATATATATATATATATATATATATATATATATATATATATTATATATATATATATATATATATATATATATATATTATATATATATATATATATATATATATATATATATATATATATATATAATACACACACACATGCATACATACATAACCATTATCAAGAAAGAGGGCAAAACTCAAGCTGAGTTAGCTCAGTTATAGAAACAAACAGGGAAAATCAATAAAAATATGAATCTACTTAACTATTTTATGCTGAATATCCGTTTCAACTCCCGCAGTATAATCAGCTGGTGCAAATGCTATATATACAGAGCTAATCCCCATGAAACTATCACTCAGTCTAGTTTACCTGTTAATTAACTGGTTGATACACCTGTATGTATAAAACCATTATGTCATAAGTAGTGTGCCCGAGGCAAATACAGACACACATAGACACACTACTAGGAGAGTGTGGGAAATTAGGGAGATGTTCCTACCTATTGACTCATGGTGAATGAATATGTGCATGTTACGCTATTGAGTTGCAGTACGGAATGAATTTCAGGAAATATATAATGTAAATATGTATGTGTGTATATATATATATATATATGTATATATATATATATATATATATATATATATATATATATATATATATTATATATATATATATATATATATATATATGTGTATTTATATATTATGAGGTATCAAACAAAATTGGATTTTTCACCATGATTTATTTTTACCAACGATGCAAAATTTACTGTTGTTCCATTAATGATATTTGGTATAGTTTTGAGTGTTTATCATTTCCTTATGATCAGCAATTTTATGTCAATTATCTTATCACAAAAGGCATACAGACCCATACATATATTTAGATACCCATGAACCTTTCCTTCATATAAGCTATTTTCAATAGGTGTGTCATCAAGGTGACAATGGCCAGCTCAATTAGTGCACTACCCTGTCAATAGAGGGCAGCACAGTAAAAGAATGAACTACCTTACAAATTAAGCACCACTCGGAAATAATTGAATGAAACCTATTAATAGAACCCATCCAGCAACTCTCCCTAAATTAATGTCTATTGAAAGCATGCATTTTACAAAGTTAAATTCCAAAAGTGTTATGGATCCAGATTTTATTTTTCAATGGCTACTTCAGGCATATAACTGTCAAAAATGTAAACTTAGTGAATATAATTTATTCAAACAAATAATATCAGGTAAATATTTGAAAAGGTATTTTAAAGTAAAAACAAAAAACTTTCGTATTTTGTTTCTTTAAATACTGCTTTGTTATCCAGATATTTTTCATGTGCCATATTATCATACTTAATGCATACTACATGTATGAATGGGTTAAAAACAATCTTAAGCATTGCGGCAAAAAGAATGCAGAAAGCATTGTTAAAGTAATGATCCAATACACAACCAGAAAACTATGTGTCTATTTCAAGGCCAAGTCTTCGTTCTCCACAATAAATCTCTCTGACACTCCACACTTCAAAGGCATTGTGAAGGGGTGTTATAAAACACACAGGCTACCTGGGTATGACCTGACTACCCCAGCCGTGTATTGACATACCCGAACGCCCCACGCTGGCATACCCACATACCCTGAATGTTTACAGGCGTGTCGCATTATAATAACAAAATAGGGCCTCATAAACCATGTCAACTAGATGATGGGGTTGGGCACAGACCGTGAAACTGAAACCACCCTCAACATACATACCCTCTAATCAGGGTTCTATCCTGACCCATTTACCCACTGTAGTACCCCAAAAAATGATCCTCCGTAGTACCTAAAAATGACCTAGCTATTTCAGTGATATTTTCCTCATTAAGGTATCCTGGGGAAGATTTCTTTAAAAAGTAGGAATGCTAAGTGGAAACTCATAAAAACTTTCCTTCAGATGTTTTATGAATTCATGCTTTTTTCCCTTATTTATCTTCTAAAGTACCTTAGATTCGTAAGACACTTTTGATTACGACCACCTTCAAAACACATTCCGACACCAGGGTTGTAATCCTTTAACTCTGTCCTGCCTGGAAGTCCCAAGAAAAGGGACAAATTATTTTGGTGATATCCAAGGCATCTTAAGGAAATTTTCTGAGAAAGAAATGTTAAACAAAATCTGACGAACAACTCCTTTTGATCTCATGCTTCGTTTTTAATTACATTTTTATTTAAGTTACTGTCTAAATTAGTGTTAATCCAGGTGATAATTTTCTGTTACCAATGGTTTTACCACCTGTGCTCAGTCTTGACGCGAGGTTCCGGAACCCGCCGATAGGCGGCTTCAAACACGTCGAATGCACTTTGCGGAACGCCATGGATTGTTTTATTACTGAAAACTTGGTTCTTCCAGTTATGTATGATAGCGTCAATCTGTCTTGGTCAAACAGCATGGATACATTCAATGGACCAATTGTACTAAGAATACACTTTTAGGAAATTAAATGACCTTTTTTAAATCAGTGAAATTAGCGATTTTACAGTTTTGATGACGTCACAAGTAATTATAATATTATAATACGCGACGGTGGCGACGCGTAGCGGGCGTTCATTTACACTACAGACCTGTAGTGTAAATGAACGCCGAACACGAACACGTTACAGTCAACGTCCCCCCCCCCACCCCTTACTACACCCATTCTACTGCCGACACATGGCATCCAACCCTAGTTCCGAAAAACTCTGGATGCTAGACAATGTATCATCCTCAGAAAATAGTATGTAACAAACAAATAATAGAATGTTACAACCCCAATAATATCATAATGCTGAAGGACGTATTTCAAAGTTACTTCAGGAGTTTTAAGAAAATACCAATTTTGCTCAATTTACATCCTTGCAGCCATTTTTCATTTGAATTAGAAGTGAATAATCTAATGGGATAGAATTCACCAAAATTTTAGCCAATGAGATTCTAGATGATAATTTGCAGTAGTTAGGGAAATTCAGTATTTTGTCAGTATCCCCATTTAAAAGGATATGTTGCCCACATACAGGATACAAGTATTCTTTGTTTCCACTCTTACCCCAATCTTTCCCTCGAGTACTAACAGCCATTGTACAAACCTATGCAATGGATGCTTACTCTGCTTCTTCAGCAAACAACTAAGACTTTCAACAAGGAAATACGCACAGGGACCAAATACTTTCCTTTCTCTAGTTTTCCACCAGGATAGTCAATTAGGTTTGAGAGACAATCCTTTCATACCACATGCCATGCACAAACAGTGAGCATCTTAGTTCAGTACCACTCAAGTTTAGGTCTATATATATGGGATATATCATAAGAATATATTGGCAAATTACATGGGGGTTCTACATGTATTCAAATTATCTTTTCATAATATTTGACCTAAATTGTTGTTGCATTTTCGTACATGACTGTGTATTCGCACACTACCTATTTATAGTTTTTCTTTTTCTTTTTCATTTTGTGTATAGGAAACTCTCTGCATTCAGTTCAATCTTTCATGCCCCAGGGCTGATCCTCCTCTCTTGAGCATTTCTAAAGAAACAATCTCAGTTCACAAAACCATTTACAATCTGGAGCATACCCAAGATCTGACACACATGGACATATCTTGATAAAAATGCGATGTTTTGAGAAATATTTGACTGAAAGTTGTTGGTTCTGTTGGGTTTAACAAGCTTTCTTCAAATACTTTTCAAATATTATTTTATTGAGTATGCTACATTGAAAATTGTCAGACATGCATGCACTCCATATGCAAATTAGCTAACCTGGTGCAGGTAAGGTCAGTAGTGAACAATAGCCAACATGTCTTTGCATGGCTACCTGATCTGTGACCTTAAATGACCTTGATTGACCTCAGAACCATGTGACCTTTAGTTATACTGCCACCTTTGATGCATGAGAATGATCAGGTGCACTTAAAGGATTGCATATATCAGGTATTTCTTTTGAAGGTGTAGGGTTTGTTTGCAGCCAGATAAAACCTATTCATGCCTGTAGCGCCAAGAACACCTGACTAGTCTAGTGATATCTCTCTAACAAAAGGAATTATCAAAAAGTATAATGGAGAAGCTACGAAAATATTCATCAAAATCCAACTCACAACTCTCCATCAAATATTTTGTTAATTTATGAGACATTCCTAAGTTATTTTCAAAAGTATCAAAGGTCCAGACAACTCTTGCCAAGTAGATCTCCAGTAATGAAAGGGTTCACCAATTCATGCTGCAGAATTTCGTTGAGAAGTGTTGCCCATACTTATGGAAATTAAATTGAATATACCTTTGATAAATACATTGGTCAGACATAATATCACATAAATTACGAGTCAAGAATCTCATATCATTTTTTTATTCCCCCCCCCCTTTAGTGTATATATATATATCTATATTATAAGAGAGGAGCTCAATCCTTTGCAACGCATGATCTCCGTTGCCGCGCCTGTTTGCCTAATTCTGAGTTGGCAGTTTGGTGGACGAGTGTATCTAGATGGTTCTTAGCGTAAACTCATTTCAAAATATTTTACAAAAAGGTGCTTTTGATGCTGATTTCTCAACCTCGAGCGCGACCGGGTTTGGTATGACCACCCGGCGATAGATGGTACTACCGATATCAAACTTCTGCTTCCACAGTGGGGTTACACAGCACACACTTTGTAGGTTGTACGGTGGCAGATGTGCGCTGACTGTAGTAGCGTTAAGCCTACCCGGGTGATTAAATCAAGAGCATGTACAGAACGGGTTGAGGCGCCATGGAGACCCTGGACATTGCCTGCATGGGCGCTTAGGGACAAATCCCATGGGGGAAAACACAAACAAGGGCAGAGTGCTTCGACAGAGATTCGTAGAACAAACCCAGACAGTTCAGCATACTACGGTGGCGCATGAGTAACATGCATATTTGAGCTTAAGAAAAATCTGGACTTTTCTATAGTTCAAAAAATGTTTTTCAGACAACCAGTATGTAGGGTACGCGGGCTCAAATAGTAACCATTTGAAAATGATCATTATGAAAAGAACTTGAAAATTGTGACGAAATTTAATGTCTGTATAAACTTAGAACTACCTCAAGCCGTTACCACACTTTTCGGAAAATGAAAGGTCAGTTTGAAAAAAGTTCTAAAATACAGCCACTAAAATGTTATAAACCTTTTTATATAGCAACTTCGATAAACATTTTTATAAAAATCGATGGATCAAATACAAGTATCTATTCATATATACATATATATATATATATATATATATATATATATATATATATATATATATATATATATATATATATATATATATATATATATATATATATATGTATACAGAGAGAGAGAGAGAGAGAGAGAGAGAGAGAGAGAGAGAGAGAGAGAGAGAGAGAGAGAGAGAGAGAGAGAGAAAAATGATATATTACGCCATACTCTAACTTTGAAAATAGTTTTGAGTAGAAATGATTAAGATAATATGTATCAGTGAAATCTTAAATGTCCCATCTTTTATTACAGCCGGTTTAATAACCCATGATCTTATTTATGAAATGGTATATCTATATGCCAAGTTTCTTGAAATATTGATACATAGGTTAGGGTTAGGTGGCCCTCAATGTGTGGTCTTACGGATATCCGAGTGTGTCTTCATGGTTATAACATAAACAAATTTCAAAATGTTTAACAAAAAGGTGCTTTGATGATGATTTTTAGAACTGCATATCTCTACGGGAGGTCCGGTGAGGAGAACATGTGCACCTGATCAGGTTGAAATGAAGCAAAATAGCTGCGAACAATGAGGCCCTAACCACAAAACCCACTGGTGTGCCTGCAGTTTTATTTGCGAGGGGGTCGAGCCCGACGCAACGAGAACATATTAAGGCTTAAATGGAACAAACAGGACAGGGTTTGAATGACGTCTAGGGCATACAGACGGCAGTTTAACTTCGACTGTTCTCTTCGCCATTGATAAGGAAGAGGAGAATCTTAGGAGAATGAGATAAAAACAGGATATTCGGGGATAGATGGATAACTTGGATTTCATTGAAGATGGTGAAATGATAAGGTGATATTGCCTCAATATATGGTGGGTTTACATGTAATTTAAAACAGTATTTTGTATTAACCATTGCACTTTCCCAGTTTAAAGAAAATGAAAGGTCAGTTTGATATAAACATTCTAAATTGCAGCTGTTTAAAAATTTAAAAAAAACTTTTTATGTAGGTATTTCAATAGAAAAAATAGCAAACTCGATAGATCGAAAACAAGTATCAATGTGAAATAGATGATAATTTGTAACCATCTCTCAGCCCTTCTGCTGTAAAGACGACGTGTGCCACTCCGGGTGGTGGCACCTGAGACTCAAAATAGCAAGCGCTCAGTGCATATACTGTAGAAGGACTAAGGAACGTGTGCACAGGTGTGACGAGGGAGAGACAGATAGCGATACAGAGAACGTGAGAGAGACAGAGAGCGAGACAGAGAATAAGAGAGAAGGGAGGGAGAGAGAGATACAAAGAGAGAGCGGGGGAGGGAGAGAGATACAGAGAGAAAGATACAATGAGAGAGAGAGAGAGATACAACGAGAGAGAGAGAGAGCGGGGGGGGTGGGGGGGGGGGGGGGGGGGGGGGGGGGGAGAGAGATACAATGAGAGAGAGACATACAGCGAGAGAGATACGGGGGGAGGGAGAGATACAGAGAGAGAGAGATACAATGAGAGAGAGAGAGAGAGGGATACAATGAGAGCGAGAGGGGGGAGAGGGACATTTGGACAGACAGACAGATAGATGTACAAATGACATATGTTACGCCATACTTTCACTTTGAAAATAGTTTTGAGTGGAAATGATTATAATTAGATATATCAGTGATATCATGAACATACACAGCACTATATTCTTTATTACAGCCGGTATGATAAACCTTGATCTTATTTGTCGATGGTATATCTGTTTCTTCTTGAATTACTGATACATAGGTTAGGTGACCCTGAATGTGTGGTGTCAGAGATATCTGGGTGCTCTGATATGTCTGTCGTTATAAGATATTTCATGGTTTCCGTCCGCAGGACGGGTACTTTTCTAGTATATATATATATATATATATATATATATATATATATATATATATATATATATATATAATATATATATATATATATATATATATATATATATATATATTCATATGCTATGCATGTTGACAGCATGAAGGGTGTGTGTGAATGTGACTAGTAGATGAGTCATGGCGGACCTCAGTAATAGGATCTCCTCTCAGCCTCTATCAATGATGGGTGTAACAAGACATCTCACCTGGAGCATCCAGACCACTTGTTTATTTTGCCTGACAGACTTCAGCATCTATTCTAGCATTGTGACCTTTGCACCCGTTTCGTGCCATCTTTGGATTTCCTTGTAAAGTTAGAAATTTTGTTTATATGTGCATACGCTTATGTAAATCATAATGAGTTATAAATTTCTGTGTGAAACTGAATGTTAACTAGACTATATAGTATGAAGACGTCATATAATTCCCCACCGGAGTCTTCCACGAGAAGTGAGTTGGTTGCAGAATTATTAATATTGAATGGTTCTTTGGTGAGATACACATTTGTGGCCCTTTCAACATATGTACTCAGTAGATACTATAAGTATAAAACATTACTTCTAGCCCCTTCTGCTGGCCAAAAGATAAAATTGACCTCATCCTGGGGAAAAATCAGAGTAATTCAAAAAATAATTTCTTCATAATTTGATGGGATACAGAGAATGACAAGGCAGCCCCCTGGAGGCCAGATGGTAAACTAATCCCCACCCTTGGAAGTGTCAAACTAAAGTCAAACAATTAAATTTCTGATTCAATGAAATACGGTACATGGCTGGCTAGGTTATATAATATAGCGTCATCATCACCCTGGTGGCCTAAAGATAAATTACACCACATCCTGGGAATGAATGATCAAGTATTACTTTGAAAATAACAATATTGAATTAACAACAAAACATGAAAGGCACTGAAAAAAATACTGACTGCTCTATTATATGGATAAAAAGCGACATTGGCTGCTGCTTGTCAAACCTTGGTATCATACCAATGTCAACAAACCAACTCAAGAAACTTCCTGCGCAATAGCAATATATAGCAGTGCAGGTCTAATCAATCCTACACTTTTAAGCCTGTAGCCGTTTTTTTTCCTGTTGAGTGTAATATATGTATGTATTCATATATGTATATATATATATATATATATATATATATATATATATATACATATATATATATATATATATATATATATATATATATATATATATATATATATATATATATATATATAAAATACACACAAATATATATATATATATATATATATATATATATATATATATATATATATATATATATATATATATATATATATATATATATATATATATATATATATATATACACACACACACTGGTTGTGTAGTAAGCACGTATAGGGTTAACAGTTACTGCCCCTTTCGTTGGTACAAATAATAAGATCTGCTGATGTATGACGTACCACAGCCCCTTTTCGCTTTCTTTTCATTCTATTCATGATCAGCAACTTCAACACACCCTAACCCAATCCTAAACAAACTGAACTACTGCTGCTGCTGCTGCTTTACTTCAGCTAACCTAGTTTTATACTACCTGAAAGATACATCACCCCTATGCCTGTTAAACACATATACACACACTAGACAGCACGCATGCTGCAGTGAAATATTTGGATAAAGGTATAAATTTCCGTTTCAGTTTCACTAAGTGAAAAATATTACCTGTATTTCAAGGAATGATTGTGATTGCAAAATCAATTATGGATGAAATCAGATCACATGTAGTGTTTATAAGTATGTCCAAAATAGGAGTTGAGAAAAATATTTAAGATTAAGATTGATTTTAAGATAATCAAATAAGGTAATTATGGTTTAATTTTTTACCAACGCATGTCACCATTATAATTGCTTCCATCACCATCATCATCATCCCCACCCTCCTAATTATCATCATCATTACCAGCATCATCATCACCATCATCATCCTTCTCCTAATCATCATCATCATCATCATCATCACCATCATCATTTTCCTAATCATCATCATCCCTCTCCTAAGTATCATCCTCATAATCATCACCATCATCATCATTATGATCACCATCCTCATCCTTCTCGTAATCATCATCACCATCATCATCATTATCATCACCATCATCATCATTCTCCTAATTATCACCATCATCATCATCATCATCATCATCATCATCATCATCATCATCATCATCATCATCATCACCATCATCCTTCTCCTAATCATCATTTTAATCATCCCCAACCTTATCATCATTAACACCATCATTATTCTATACATATCAATATCATTATGATGACATCATCATAATCAGCATCATCATCATCACCATCACCATCATCATCATCATCATCATCATCACCCCACCACCTGTGGCCCCTCCCCTGATTGTCGTTGTCACCTGTATGCAACAGTGTAATGGGATCTGATGCAGGCTTGGGATGAGTAAGAAATATAAAACCCAAAAGTCACGCTTTGTAAGTAGTAACCAGGTCATACCAAATACATCAATGCTAAGAGGGCCTATATCCCGGGTGACTGTACATGCCCCACAAAAAACACCCTCTAGGGTGTGACACCCTGTGGACCCTGTGGGTGGAGGGTGGTGTCCCAAACTTAGGGTTAGATATCCTCTCACGCGCCCCTCCCTGGCCCACCCTACATGAAACACTTTCATGCTGTATAATGTACTTGAATTAGTTCATTCTTATCATGCATGGATAGCATAACTGTTAATAGCTAATTAGTTCAGACTACACAGAAATACAGAAATACAAAAAACAAAAATACATAAAATGAAAGATAATTCAAAATCATAAAATACAGAATTTTCAAAAGAATATCTAGTTGGTTGGGTACCCACTTTCTCATCCACACCTTGAAATTGAGAACAGTATCTATAATAGAAGTCAACTTAATATTATGATTGTTGCCTTTAAAAATAGGAATTTTTCAAACGTCCAACTGTTGACTTCCAACCACTACCCCTTCTAACCAATGATAGCCTTAAACCATTTAGCTGATATATAACATTACTTTCCTGATGAAAACATATTTTTGTTAAATTATTTGTGAAATATGGTCATTACAAACTAGACTGCTTGACCATTGGGGTAGTACCAGGCTTAAACAAGGGCCTCGGGGTCAACTGGTAGTAAAACAGTAATATTTTGTATTTAATTTGTGGGAGATTTTTAGATTAAGAGTCATTCAATTTAGAAATGAAAGCACATTGTTCAAACATGCTCATGCCTCTCTTCCCTTCGATCTATTGAGGTCTACCTCAGTAGCCAAGTGGTCTACGGCATTGCCCTTTCTAAATGAAGCTAGGAATAAAGAGGATTTCTTAGTATTATCCCTTGGAAAATCCCTGGCTTTCCTAGGAAGTCTACGCTACATCGAGTATGGATGTGCACCAACTGTTCCGTCTACTATCACTGTCTAGGGTTAAATTTTGGCTCAAGTCATGAAGGTTAATTGCTAGAGGTTAATTGGTTGCTTTCCTGGATGTTTTTAAGAGTTTTGTTTTTTCACCATCATAAACTGGCAGGTAATGGTTTAGCCTGAAAATACTAGAAGAGGTGATGTCATTGATATCTTTTTTAATTGATTTTGTTTAGTCCTTGGACTATCTGTTACTCATGTAACCCCTTATGCTATTGGTGGCTATTTTGGCCATTACAACCAAAAAACCTGAAATATGACTGAAACCCTGACACATGGGTGCTCATCTGAAAGTACTCAGGGAGAGCTGTCCAATGAATACCAACATTACAGGGTTTAGATGGTTTTCAAATATGTTTGAGTCCTCATGCTTTAGATGAAAGCAGCCTCAGCATGAGCAGGGTTACTACTGTTTCCTAGCCACAAAGATCTAACAACATCACTTTTGGTTGAAATCACTTTCAGGATAATCCTGTCCACAACTATTCTGATAACAATAGATCTATTGTTCTCTGTGTGGGAGCTACCTTTACTGGCGTTGTGAGAAAAATCCCAAAAATAGACTTGAGAAAACATCCACTAGCAAAATTTAACCCATTCATGATTGAGCTTTACCCACAACTTACTTTGAATTTTTCATCTTAGTACATGAAAGTGATACTCTTAAATACAACTAAGTATTAACAATCAAATTCATGGGTATTTGAATGGGAGTGTTGGTTGTGACTTAAGTTACAAAACTCTTTCATTATCATGAGTATGCTTTTAAAAGAAACATTGATCCCGACAAAAATTTCTGGAGGAAACCTAAGGCATCAATGAATTAAACAGATCAACGTCTCAATCAATTCTATAAGTCTGAATTACCTTAAAATAAATCATACAGGTATATCAGATATGTTTGATACCATGCAAGGATCAAAGGATTTCAATAGATGGTAATTCTAATTATTTACCCTTAAACAAGGCAACAATTTTTGAAGGAATCCTTAAGAAATAAAGAGTTAGCAAAAAAATGACTCGATCAATCAATCTGAATTATATTATAACAAAGTCTACAGATTATATTATGTAATGTTTACAAATCATACAAAGATCAAAAGATTTCAAGAGATGTTAATTCTGATATGTCTTTATTCTGAACCCCGCCTATAGCCAACAAAACACAACACATATATACAATATGAAAATATCTTAAGCTATAGTGAGGTTTTGAATATTCCCAATTCACATCCCTAAAGTATTTATCATAAGTATAATATATATTAGCATAAACTCTTTCCCTTTGATAATTCCAAAACAGAGTATAGTATAAGAACCATACAGCTGAATTATCCTGAAACCCGTACCGACTTTGTTGGTTCAGGGTTGACCTAGAAACATCCTGTACCCAAGAAGTGAACTCACCATCGTCATTGAGAGTAATCTCCTCGGTATCGGGCAAAGTTCTTCGCCCAATAGTTGTCCCAGCGGGCAAGATGAAATCGTCCACAGACGTACTATCCCGTGAGCTGACGGACATGTTGCTTCCCGATACCGTACTTCCCCGCGTAGCTACCTCCATTTTCTATGTCTAGAACAGTATCCGTAACAGTAGACTGAGTTGCTCCACAGCAGTTTGTTCTGGGTATGTATATACACACGCACACACACGCACCCAAGTTGAGGCGATCGGCAACGCTATAGCTGCACCGCCCTTTTCAGGTGCGGGTACAGGTTTTTTGATTGTGACACGCAAGAGTGCTCACGTTGAGTGCCGCCGTCCCGCTTAGGAATCTGCGGTATTCAAATAACGTTTTTTCACAGCACCATTATCCTCATCGTCGAGTTCAGGGACTCGGGGTGTCGAGCGAAACCCGGGTCTCAGGTCAACTGCACCCCACCTGAGAGATTGACCAATCAAAACAGCACACTGATCTACTCCAACCACCCCATAAGGCACAGAAATACCCTTTGGGTATGAAACAACAAAATGGGTATAGTGGGTATGGGGGTTCTGGGGTGTTTTAAGGGGTGTTCTAAGGTGACACTCTATTGGTGATTTATATGCTTGTATCACTTCTTGTCACCTGTGTTTAGGTAAACTTGCCCAAGCCAAGAAAAAATCTCAGCACATTTGCCCAAAGCTTTACACTTTCACATTCACTGTATAAAGCTTAAGAAGAACAAACAAGCCTTCTACGAGACCACAGACCAGCTAAAACAAATATGTTAATGCCTTGAGGAAGTTTACCTTTGCCAAACATCATTCTTTCAGACATTCTTCACTGCTTAAGGGGAAAACATACATTTCCTCAGTATATGAATTCAGTGGAGAATTTAAAAGTTAGAAATATATCTTTCCTGCACTAAACTTATATCATATCGCAGGCAAGAAAATCAACATGAAAATAACTTTAAAAAAAAACACTATTCCAATAATATAACATTTTGGGATCCAGAATTGAAAAAAGTGAACTGAAACTCCTTTTCTTTCACTATTTTGGACCTTAATTGTACATCTCTCAACCAATGTCATTCTTTATTTGGAACCTGATACTATCTTATAACAACAATAAAACCTTTGACCCAGAACAGTCTAGTATTGTAAAAACCCTGCTCACAATAAAATGAAAAAATCTGTGATATGCGAACCTGATTAACTATTTATGCAAATTTCCATTGTTATGGTTACCAACGTCATGGCAACTGGCTAGGAACAATAGTTTTTGTGTGTGCTGCAAAATAGCTCTAGTAAATCAGCACCTGAGGGGCTTGACATTAACCTGCTATTTGGTTGCAAGGACACATTTGAGAAGAATATGAAAAAAGCATGAATTAAAAAAGAAATGTTTCAAATGATTTTCAAAAAAATGCTCTGGTTAGAAAGATCAAGACTAAACTTAGCATGTTGCTAATTTGGTCAATACAAAATGATGCAAAAAACCTAAAAGTATGACCGAAACCCTGGCACATGGGTACTCATCCAAGAGAATTCAGCGAGAGCTACCCAATGAATACCAACATGAACGGGTTAAGATGCTTTTCATAAATCTTTGCGTTTTTGTACTTTGTATGGAAGCAGTCTTAGCATTGTAAGGGTTAACAATTGGTCCTAAAATTCTTTTTATAGAGAAAAAAATATTTCACTTCTCTTCCTTACTATCCCATACTGAATACCAACTAAGAGGTGAGTGAAGTCAGTTTACAATTATTTAGTTCTGTAATTTCTCACGAGGTGGCCAAGAAGAAATCTGTCTGTCAAACTGCAGCATTTTGCTTGCTAGTGAAGCCTTTTGGAATATTTCCCTAAACATTATTTGTATATAGAGTTTGCTAAAGATATGAAATTCATCAATTTACTCCTTTTTATGTATTGATCACCTTTATCATTGATATAAATGTCTATACGACAGCGGATTACTGCACGTTTGCAAACCCCCCTCATACAAAGCAAACTGCCCCACAAAGAAATACTATAAATCTTTAAAGCAAAAACAAATTGGCAAAATATTTGAAGGAAAAAGTTCATCAGGATACAAGAAACAACTCTTCCTCAAATACTTTGAGGATTTTCTAGTTATTGTCAAAGGTATCAAAGATCCTGATGATAAATTCAAGAAAAGCTTTATGCATTAATAGGTTAAGAACACCCCCCCCCCTCCCCCATCCATGATTTTTTCTATCTTCCTTTTCCCCCTCTGCAGCTATCAAATGAATACCAACATGACAGGGTTTAGGTGGTTTTCAAAAATATTTATGTCCTTGTGCTTTGGACAAATGTAGCTTCAGCATTGCAATTGGAAGGGTTCTTTTTTTCACAGTCAACTTCAAATCAATTGCTAATAAGTAGTAGACTGGTTTCATGTGTGGATGTCCACCACAAGGAGCTGACAAGTTGCTTTTCTATTGCTAAGCAGTACTGATATAGCAGATCCTAAACAATATGCTACTTTTAGTTTTAGCCATTTGATACCAGTACATAGTATCATATTGAGTGCTGGTACTAACACCTAGCACTGCAGAAAAACTGGTTGCCCCCCTATGTCTATCATTCTCTGTAGCCCTGAAAACATGCCCTAAATGCAATTTCCTCAATCAAAGGAATAGATTAGCCCATTCATACAGAGATCTCACAGAGGGCCTGACAATAAGTTATTATCACAATATAAAAATGAAATAGCCACAATATTTGATTACATAAAATTGAGTTGTGCATAGTGCATGGGCAATCAGACACTAATATGCAACTTTTTCAACAGATCTAACAGCATAGAAAAAGACACATTTAAACCAAATTACATTCTTTTCTGTGAAATCATCTTACTTCTGATAATCCTATATATTCTATAGGGCCAAAAAATGTTCCCACTCTACTTGACCCTATCTATAAAAACAGTTGACCCTTAGAAATGTATTACCTTTTTTATTTGTCATGTTATTGCATTTTTTTTTGGAGGGGGGGGGGGTATCTTTGATAAAAAAAATTGTGAAAAGACAGAATAAATAGAAAAAATAACATGCTCTTATTTTTTTGCAATTGAAATCAATATATCTTTATCATCAATTTCATTTGTTATTTGTTTTTAAATAAAAAAAAAAGTTGTCAGACTGACTGATGAATGAGCGACAAAGGTCAAGTGTCACGTACCTGCCACTTCCTGCCCGCTGTAGAGGACGTGGATACTGTAGATGCCGCCGCCCTCGGGGATGAAGTTGATGCGATGTGCGCCGCTGCCACCAGAGGGCGTGACGTTGACGGGAATCCTCTGTCCCTCGTGTAGGATGTCCACGGTGAGCTCGCCATGGCCCGCGTGAGACGTGTCGACTGAACGGGTTAGTGTGGGGAGGAAATGTGGGATTATAGACAAACTGAGCTGGTACAGCAGAAATACACACTTAAGAAATCATATTGTGACAAAGATCACGCTCGCCTGTAACTAAATACCCTATAAACTCCTCTCAGGGGAATTGTAAAATACCCTCTCGCCAACCCCCCGTCCTGTCAAAAGATCATCTCATAAAAATGATGTCTGGATGCATATACTTTTGAAAATAACCAGAGAATGATTCCCAAAATATTTCACAGAAAAAAAGTAAGTTGTATTGCTTGCATAGAGGAGAGCATTTTTTGTTCAAAAATGATACTTTCCATGCATAAATTACAATTTCTAGGAAAATATTTAGAAAAAGATCATTTCCCAAATGGCATATATAAGATGAATACAAAAGTTCATAATTCAAACCTTTTTAAAGTATTTACCATCATATTCTAGTCCAAGGTATCTTATTTATTAGTTTAAGAAATGTTCATCAGTACCCAACCATTAGCTTACTCCCTTTCTAAAATTAGGCGATTTTAAACATTTTAACCCGAGTCATTCTCATATGTACTAGAGCTCCAGACAATAATCTTTAAGAGGAACTAATATTATGGATTTCCATTCTGAGAACTGTTAGTGTTATTTCTGCTATACCAGCTATTCATAACACAATGTGGGAGGGATTACTATTGGTGATGCTAGATAATTATGGGTTGTCTCAGTGTTCAAAATGAGGAGAAAATTGTGAAATCATATGAAATTTAGTATTTTTTCAAGATGAAAATCTGAATACTTTTTGTTCAAATAGTTTTATTTCATCAAAAATCAGAAAATTATATTATATTTAAGTACACCCAGATTTTACAAGTGTTTCAACGAATTCAAAATGTGCATTGGTCTTGGAATACATTTTAAAAATATTCATTTTTCTTTCTTGTAAATTTGAGTTTCTTATCTAAACCATATGATTTCCCATTAATAATGGGGATAAAAACATCATGGGAACTACAGTTATTTCAATCTCAGAAAAATATAGGGAGAATAAAACTAAAAACTAAAAATTGTCAGACAAAACAAACAGACAAACACCAAGGTTGTAAGACAAAGAAACAGCCAATCAAAAAACAGCAATCAGATGGAATATCCAATCAGATTGCAGCTTTCAATGATTGACACTACTAGAAAAGACAGGACAGCCAATCAAACACCAGCATGCTAATGAAGTCACATGACCAAATAAAGTAACATGCAAATCATGTGAAATTCAGTTACAATGAAAAATATAAGTGAAATGAATACACACACCACATATTTCACACCCATAATTCACCATTCTTTTTTCTTTTTCACCACAATAGAAATTCATTCATACACAGTAAACCACCATAGACATTCATTCAAATTTTACAGCACACACAAAAAGTGATGAAATGCTGAAACAGAGACTTTCAAAAGCAATTAGAAACTTCATGAAATATCATCAAATACTATAATTAATCATATACAACAATTTGTGGAGAAAATCGTAAAAAGACTTAAAGATTCATAATTTATCATGTTTTGCACTGCTTGACTTTCAGATTGTGAAGATCCTCATCTCAATATTACTGATGATTTCAATCACTATCCAATTCAATCTTATTTGTATTAAATTTTCTACCATTTTGTACTTATTGCATGATTATTGAATCAAATTGCATATGATACATAAGAATAGGTTAAATCTAAAATCTGAAATTAATGTTAAAATGACATTTTATCCAGATATGAAAGGGTTTAGGATTATAAGTATATTGGATTGACTTTTATTTTTTTAGAAATGTGGTGTGAATATAGTATCTTTATATGTAAATATGATAAAGTTTATTTTTTAGAAATGTGATGTAAATATAGTATCTAAATGGCTAAGATATTTAAACAAATCATATGATCTAATTTATGAGAACAAATAAAACAATTTCAGGAGAGTTAAATAAAAAATATTTCTAATATCTATCAAAAAAATTATATGATTTAGTTTATCAGAAAAAATAAAGGAATTCCAGCAGCATTATTTGAAAAAGTATTGATTCTCCACAAATGTTGTTGGATTTAAAATTCATACCTGTGAAACCGTAGGCTTGTCCCGCATCTCCTTGCTGCTCTAGACCAAATACCTGGACCGCTTCGGCATCATACACACGTACGCTGAACGGGCTCCCGCTGATATGCTGCTCGTGGTACATGATCGAAATCTCCCAGTCCCCTACGAACATAAAAAAGGGTGTAAAAATAAAGGGTAAAATACACAATCAAACATATGGACCGCCTCTGCATCATACACAAAGCTTAGGTAGAATTAAAGCTTAAAATACATAATTGAAATCTCCCAGTCCCCTAGAAAATAAAAAAGGGTGTAAAAATAAAGGGTAAAATACACAATGAAACACATGGACCGCCTCTGCATCGTACACAAAGCTTAAATGATCAAAATCTCCCAGTCCCCCAGAAACATGAAAAGGGGATAAAATAAAGGGTGAAACATAATCAAACACCTGGATCGCCACCGCGTCGTACTAACACACGCTGAACGGGCTCCCGCTGATATGCTGCTCATAGTACATGATCGAAATCTCCCAGTCCCCTAGGAACATAAAAAAGGGAGTAAAATAAAGGGCAAAATTCATGATCAATATGTGACCAAACACCTGGACATCTTCAGCATTGAAAACATGTGCTTTAAAAGGGCTCCAGTGCTGCTTGTGGTACATAATCAAAATCTCCCAGTCCCCTAGGAACAGAAAAAGGGGGTAGGATGAAGGTTAGAATACATAATCAAATTCAAGGGGGGGCCTGCCCTGATGGCCGAGTGGTCTAGGTGTTGCAACTGACTGCTAGCTGTCTCTAAACCACTGCCCGGGTCAAATACCAGCCTGAGCATGTGAGAGAGTTGCCAGTAACTTAGAGTTAGGGGACAATTTTTACCAAGTACTCCACTTTCCTCCACAACCCACAACTAGCTAGTCACAAATTAGCCTAAATATGGCAAAAGTGACAAGAATTCAAATTTGCCTCATCAATGAAACAATAAAAATGAATAAAGTAAAAGAAACAAGTAGCCAGAAACAGTTTGAGTAGGCGATATGTACCTGACAAAATATTACAAAATCAGCATCACCACAAAACTAAAGATTTCATCAAAGTTCTTATTTCCATTATATGGTGTTTTGCAAGAATCCTATAAAGAACTTAGAAGTGCTGTCACCTAGTGGTAGTCTTTCTAACTAAAGTGCCATAATAGTATTAATAAGGAAAGTTTTATCATAGACTTCATCAAGAACCTGAAACCAGAAGATATGGAGTTTGCTTGTGTGCCTTACATTTCACCCACAGACCGAGCAACATGACCTGACATCTAGTGGACAAATCAAGAACTAGAAAGAAATCCTCAGTGTAGCACTGAACATTGCTCAACAATGCATAAGTTGACAAATGCCTACTCCTCAAATCATCTGTGCACCACAAATGTGATTTTTACCTTTTAATGCAATTAACCCATTCATGCCTGAATATCAAATAAACTAATCTCATCTGGACCTTTCATACTTTTGCAAAGTAACTTCGAAATTAAGCATAAATGGGCAAAATATTTGAAGAAGAGTTGTAGATAGAGTTCTGATGGACAATACTCCTTCAAATACTTTCTAAATATTGCTTTTGTCAAAGAGTTATCATCAAAATTCTCAGGCGGTTTTGGCCAATGTGGGCATGAATGGGTTTAGTGTGAACATCAAGAATTGGAATGAAAATTATGATGCAGAACTATTGGTGTTGTTTGTGATAACAAAAGTTGACAAATAACCATCTCATAAAAAACAGTGCATCAAATTAAAATGCCACCTGGTGGTCACATTACAACCTAAAACAAAATCCCTAATTATTTCAGATCTGTAAGCGTCACATCTCTATTAAAAGTGATATTACAAATCTTATTCACTCTTACACAATATATGTGCATCACAAACATATCATTCCACTTGATAACCTATATTGTCAAAAAATGAAGGCAAAACAGGAACCAAAGTTACACAGAAAGTGATCGTAAGAGTATGTCACATGAGGAGAAACCAACAGGGGAACTAAGGCTTGGGGAACTACTTTTTTGTGCGCCACTTTACAATTCTGATATTCATACTCACTATAGACCAACTGTCCTGTTGATCCGCAACCAGCCGCAGAGAATGTGTGAATGTTTCATACATGGTTAAAATCCAGAGGAACGCTAACCCTGTTTTTATTTGTTTCTTTAACTCATTAATGCTCACAGCGGCCAAAAGCGGCCCCACAATTTTAATGATATTTTGCAGTCAAAAGCATAGTCAGGCAAATTTTCGATGGAGAAATGTCAATCAGAACATCACTTTCAACTCTCCTTCAAATATTTTGTACAACCGTTCTCAATTTCAAAGTTATTGTCAAAAGTATCATAGATCAAGAAGACAATTTCTGGAGGATCTCTTAAGTATTAATGGGTTAAAATGTAAGGGGAACCTCAAGTGATTCTTGTCTTAACCAATTCATGCCCAAAGCGGCCAAAAGCAGCCTGACAATTTTGATAAAATCTTACTGGTGAAAGCATAGTGGGAAATATATTTGAATGAGATATATAGGGTATAACACAAATAACACTTCTCCTTCAAATACTTTGTAAAATCATTTTTGATTCTAAAGTTGTGGTCAAAAGCATCATCGTTCAAAACAACAATTTCTACAGGAACTAACTTGAGCAAAAATGGGTTAAAAAGTCAATTATGTTTCAGATGTGCCAATATAAAATTGTTGATTTTTGTGAGAAGTCAGACCTTTTCAAAGATACCACCTGTAAAAATAGACCACCTGTTAAATAGAACATATGTTATGTATGCCATCCATTAAAAGAGGCCAACAGCTTATAAAGACAGTTAAAAAAAAACACAGGTGAGAAAACATTAAATCTGGCATGTTTGTAAAGAAAAATAAATGTTTTCAAAGTCCATTTCTGAGCAAACCTACCAGTTTTCTCCCTTAGTATGTTTCATTTTTCAAAGCGGGAAAACAACATACATATCTATTATACAATCCACAGGAATGCATTTAACAATGGTCATCTCTGAGGAAAATAAACAAAAAAATGTTTCATTTTTTAAGGAAATCAATAAGTAGTTATACCATTTCAATAGGAGAATCAAAACACTAATAAAACCCATTTGTCTTGGATATCCCCCCTCCACCCTCTCAAAAAAAAAAATGTACTTTGAACTCAACCAAAAAAATACTTTTGGAATATATAGATGATATTTGATGGAGAAATATTACTTACCAACTTCATGAGGTCTGAAGTTTGCTGTGAAGAGGCCGTCCACATCGTTAACGGGGAGCATCTGTAGGTCCCCACTCGGGGAGCGGGCCTGCACACGGATATCATCCAACGCATCCGACGCAGCGTTAATCTGAAAATACAACACAAAACAATGAAAGCCTATGATGCTAAAAACAAACAGTATATAAAAATAAACATCTGAAACAGCATTGATCTCAAAAAATAGGAAAAACAACAACACTAAAAGTATATGATGCTATAAACAAATCGTCAGAAGAATGGTTTCTGCTTGGGCTTTGTATACATGTTTATATATATATATATATATATATATATATATATATATATATATATATATATATATATATATATATATATATATATATATATATATATATACATATATATATATATTTACATTTATATAAAATATATATAAATTCATATATAATAGATATAAAGTATTAATCATCTGTCAGGATACAAAAACTCTTGGGAAGCAATGGGTCAATAAAAGTATTGGTCACATGACCTCACCTTGAAGATCTGGAACCATTCAGGTTTCATCTCAACGTAGTAGCTACATTTTTTGCCGATGACGATTGTCTTTCTTGATCGGCATCTCCCCTTTCCAGGCCACGGCCCTGTGACGTTCGCATCGTACGTCAAAAAATTCAGAAACTTGGCCTTATCGATAGCATCTATTGCATTAAGTGTGGCTGCTTTGGTGGTATTGACACCCTCCGTACCAGCACCCCCTGTACCCATACCGATACAGGTACCCCTACCTGCACTGCTACTAATATAAGCACCAGTACCCATACTGGTATCCATACCCATGTCTGTTTTTGATGAGTAGAAGGTATTAGTACTTTTTAACAAGTCATCATTTTTATTTCCAGCTGGCTCGTACAAGACCAAGTATTCGGGTATTTCAGTATTTACACCATCTGCTTCATCAGGGTTCGATTCGGGGTGGAAAGAACCTAAAGGTATAACAGTATGGTTCAATTTGATTGGTGGTTTTCCCTGGTACATGAATCCACTGACACTGTTGATTCCTTCGTAGGTTTGCATTCTGTAAATTCTTCCCTCGTAAGATTTCACCCAAAAACTATTCACAGCTCCATTTTGTCATCATTTCCTGTATTGCTTCCTCTGAAAAGATTTCATTCTCTTGAATATCTACTGAATTTTGATATCAGATGAAAAACCTGATTCAATTTTTTATAATTTTTTATGAAATTTCAAATTCCTTCTTTGCTGCTGGCATTGATAGATTTTTAAACCACTCACTGAATGTCACACCTAGCAAAAACATGTGATTACAAATAAGTAACATAAATCGCGTACTGCCTGACAAAAACATAGTTCAAATAAAAATATAGCGCTACAAAATTCATGATTAATACAAATAAGCAACAATTGTATTCAGATGTAGTGTGTTTGTCTTATTTTAATAACATATTTTTTTGAGTTTCTTGAAACCATTTGTGCCTGAAGATCTTTCTGATGAGACTCGTGTCATCTGGACCTGTCATACTTTTGAAAATAACTTTGGAATGAAGCATAAATTCGCAAAATATTTGAAGGAGAATTGTGGGTTGAATTCCAAATAACATTTCTACTTCAAACATTTTCCTAATTATGCATTTGTCAGGAAGATATCAGCAAAAATATCAGGTGGGTTGGCTGCAGCAGACTGAATGGGTTAAATATGTCACTGACTTACTTTTTCGTTCATGTAAATGTCCCGTTTCGTTTTCTCTCCAATGCAATTTAACCCTTCTGATGCTGAGGCTACTTTCGTCCAATTAAAGCACAAGGACACAAAGATTTGAGAAAACCATCTAAACCCTGTCATGTTGGTATTCATTGGATAGCTCTCGCTTAGTATTCTCATATGAGTACCCATTTGTGAGGGTTTCAATCATTTTTCAGACATTTTGGACCATTTTGCATTGGCCAAATTAACCACCAGTAGCACATATAGGCAAATATAGACAGTTCTCTATCTCTTTCACATTCAAACAACTAATCAGAGTTGTACACCAACGCATAGCCTGGTCCTCAGGCTGTATTAGGCATAATACCCCCTGTGACCACTATATATACTAAGCAGGTTTGATGTCTCTCTCAAACTATAGATGGAAGCGCTGTTTTCATGCGTTGCAGTTATGTGTGTATGTGATACAGACTAGAGCTCAAGTGTCTCCCCCTTGTGGATTTATTCAAAACTAAACCTATAGTGAAATCAACTCAGGTCAGATCAGTGAAAGAGCCAGATATCACAGACTTGTCGCAAGTCTAACCAACTCACAGATCTGCCCCTGTG
This sequence comes from Maea johnstoni, assembly GCA_963942565.1. Classification (NCBI taxonomy): domain Eukaryota; kingdom Metazoa; phylum Annelida; class Polychaeta; order Spionida; family Magelonidae; genus Maea; species Maea johnstoni. The sequence continues at coordinate 29,976,991 of OZ012698.1, forward strand.
GAGGTCAAGTAGCTAACATTCCTGTCCCCCTCTTAGTTGTTACACGCCATGGTCTGAGGATGATTCAATTAACCGTCCCTGCCTTATCTATTCCATCTTTCTACAACAACCACCAATGCCAGCATGATCATCATCAGATTTATGGCAAGGTCATTAACACTTACTATGGCTACTTCATCTGCACTCAGGACTCCTACCCAGCAAGGTTTCAGGCCATCATCTGACAACCAAATATACAAGAATATTACGCCAGAAATACATATAATATATATGCATATAACACATATATACCATATGACCTGCACTCAGGACTCCCATACATAATGAAGCTGGGAATACCCCAAAATTTGTAATGTGATACTAGGAAAATGTCTGGAATTTCTTAGAATTCTCATGTGTATTTGGTAAGTGCTCCCCAATCATGTAGGAGTCAGAGCATTATTTGACTCAGTCAAAAATAATATACATACCAGGACATCTAAGTGTCTTGGATTGAAATACTCCCACAATTAATACCACTTCACTCCGGTCCAAACCTTACACTTTACTTACCCACAGTTTATCAGTTATGAATAGAATGGCAAGACTAGTCACTAGATCACTAGATGAAAATACCTATCATGCTTCAACTCTATGGGCCTTCCTCTCAGATCTAATACCCTACGTTTTACCTACCCACAGTTTATCAGACTTGAAGCAAGAGCACATATCGTAAGTCCTTCCGTAAAATATCCACCGCTAATTGCCGTCCTCAACTGAGACTATGGAACTGAGCAGAAAATACAACTTTCTACTAGTACCCAGAAATGTCACCATGGGAACTGTTGCCATGACAACCAGTGGCTATCACCCATGAATGCACAAAATGACCAAGAAATGATTTTCATTGTCAAAAAATATCAAAATCAAATAGAATTATTAACTGAAAAAATGGTATTGATGATCAAAACAGTTTTTCTGATGAATTCAAGAGTATGTTCATGTTTTTATGTGAAGGAATGCACTTGGCATCGAGGAGATTAATTGAGGAATCAATGATGCGATGCGGATGGCCATTCATCATTCTTCACCTGCATTATAACAATGAGAGAGATCGATACCTGAAGCAGTGAAATTCAGGTGAGTGAGAATTGATGGCTGATTTATGTTGAGCTAATCAAAACTACTTTGCCCTTGACTGATTAACCCATTAATGCCTGTAGCAGCCAAAACCGTCTGACAATTTTGGTCATATCTCTCTAATGCATGCAATATTTAGAAAATATTTCAAGGAGAGTTGTTCATCAGAACACTATCTACAATTCTCCTTGAAATATATGTCAAATTTATGCTTCATTCCAAAGTTATTTTGAATAGTATGACAAGTACAGACGACACTCATCAATTAGATCTCCAGGCATGAATGGGTTAACTATTCATGCTTAGGAGTCTCCTTGGTTTTATTTCTTGTCACTTATTCTGCCATATTAGGGCTAAATCAGGACAAGCAGATGTTAACCTGTTAATGTTCACAGCAACCAAAGGCAGCCTGACAATTCTGTTGAAATATGTCAAGCTAAAGCATAGTTGGATAAATATTTGGTGAATGAAATGTTAATTGGGATGATACCAACAACTCTCCTTCAAAAATCTAGTGAAAGCAGTTTGACTTCCAAAGTTATTGTCTAAAGTATTGCAGATCCTGACGACAATATCTAGGTGAAATCTGAGACATAATTAGGTTAACTAATAGTGAGGGAAACTGGGAATACCTGCTGTAAACCACGCCAAACTGGGCTATGAGTTCTCTTCAGGCCATGATCTTTCTTCTGACACTAAACCCTTACACGCAATTAGTCTTCTACAAAAAATCTTAAAAAGTGTTATCCATTCTCCCTGATCTTGATAATCATTTCTCCTTCAAATATCTTGATTATTGTTTTTCGTTCATATATCTCCCTAAGGACATTTATGTAAGAATGCTATACCAAAATAGCCCGCCCTGTTCAGGCTGCTAGTTGAATAAACGGGTAATAAAACCCCTAAGGTAGGGTTTTTAATTACAACACTTCAGACTATGAGTATTCTTCAGACACTAAACCCCTATATATGCAATTAGTCTCCTACAAAAAAATATCCTTAACCCAAATGCATATGAAAATGACTGATACCCTGGTACATGGGTACTCATCTAAGAGTACTCAGTGAGAGTTATCTAATGAGTACCAACATGAAAGGGTTTAGATGGTTTTCGAAGATCTTTGCACCCTTGTGATTTGGATGAAAGTTGCCTAATTATTGGAAGGGTTAAAGAAAACTATTTGTGAACCATGCATTTTTTTAAAGTATGCACAACACAATTAAAGTATTCAGAAATACGAAAAAGCAGTAGTTTTATCTATCAATGCCAGCAGCAAAAGGAAATCCTCCCTTCTGTGTCTCCTCCTAACCTCCTTACAACTCCTAACTTTCCCCTTATCTCTTCCTTTCTAGTGGCGGGATAATCCAAATAGCACACACATAATCCTGAGATGATCCTGGTATAATCCTGAGGTGATCCTGGTATAATCCCGAGTTAATCCTGAAATATATCATCCAGTATTGCTATTGTTTCTAAAACCTATACATTGTGTTTATTGCACAATATATTGTCCAGTAGTGTTATAGTTTTTTTTAAATCTTAACAAATGGCACTCAAAAATCTTCAGTGCTTCTTTTGTTTGTAAATTCTAACAAATGATGCACAATATATATTGTCCTCTGGTTCTATTGTTTGTACATCTTAACAATAGGTAAGTGATATGATATGGTCCTCCCTTCCACACTCCTAGGCACTTGGCTAACTTATGTAAACAAACCCTCCCTCCTCTATCTCATGGGTAGCTGGGCAGGCAGGCAACTGCGTAGGGGCAGAATAGACTCACTAACAAGCTGCCCATAAACTATCACTTAAGTATCTTAACCCTTTTAAAGCTAAGGCTAGTTTCGTCCAAAGTACAAGAATGCAAAGATCGTGTCATGTTGCTATTCATTGAATAGCTCTCGCTGAGTACTCTCAGGTGAGTACCCATATGTCATGGTTTCAGCCATTTTTAAGGGTTTTTGCATCATTTTATGTATGCCAAATTAGCCACCACCAGCATAGGGGTAATGGATAATAAGATAGTTTTGTTCTTATTGCCTTTTCCTTCATCAAATATATTTTTTCATAAATTGTGCAATCAATTTTCAGTCAGAATGCTTAGGAACTCTTGATTTATGAAAACAACTGTGGAATACAGCATGGATTCATAAGAAGTGTTGAACTTAGTTGAATAGTAATAAACTTTTCCTCTTCAGATTTTTTCTAAGAGTAATGAGTAACCAGAGTTCAATTTGAAAAGCCGCATTTGTATGTGTTGATACCTTCGAAAATAACTAGGTTCTAAAGCATAAATTTGTGAGAAAGTTGCCAGTGAATCGGGGTGAAGCATTGTTTTTTGCCGGGAACTCCAGTTTTCTCCATCAGTTACAACTGGCTAGTCTTGACTTAGCTGCAATATGGCAGAAAAAGTGACGAAAATCGAAATTCCAGATTCTATAATTCCTGGTTCCACTTGAGACTGGCATGAGTCTACACCCTGACACACATACCCCTGGTCAGCGAAACAGTAACATTCCGTAAGAGCTCATCTGCAGCCGAGCATTGCGCCTATAGGCACCTTATTAACCCACATTATAGTATAGGTAACAACCCCCCTCCCTCTTTCTCCTAGCAGAATGGCAAATATACAAACATGATACCCAGATCCCTACACCCAAAACAGAAATTGGAAAGAATGATAAAAAGAAAGTGGAAAAATGTTCAGCAAAACCAGGAATGATAATTAATGATATAAGAAATAGGCGATATCCATTTGGAACTCAGTTTGGGAAGAATGATAAACCATAAATTGAATTTTTTTTCAGCAAAACTAGGAATGATTATTAATCATAGAAGAAATAAGTTTAAATCATGTTAACAAATTAAAGTAAGAGAAAAAAAAGGTTTCTTTTCAAAAAGTTCCTCCAATACTTCCATAACAAAAATTGTGATTAAGTGTTCAATATCACAACTTATTTCATCAAAGAATGAAATTTATTCCTATAATATCTTATAACCCATCAATGCAAAAAACAGCCAAAAGCAGCCGGACAATTTTGAAGAAATATTGCAGGCAAAAATATGATATGGAGAAATGTTCATCAGGACATTACTTACAACTATCCTTTGAATATTTTGTAAAAATGTACCTAATTCTAAAATTATAGTCAAAAGAATCAAAGTTCAAGACGACAATTTCTGGTGGAACCCTTCAGCATCTATAGCCTAAAGACTATAACTAAGGAGAGGCTGAATTTTATTTTTTATATCATCCAAAATCTTCTGACCTTTAAATCATTTTTGAGAAAGGGAAGTCTCTATGTAATTGATGTTCACCTACTCAGTCATAGCCATGTGGCCATTGCTGGGAGCAACTAGAAAAGTGTCACATCTGAATGTGAACAATCAATATATTTCAATATTTTCCATCAATGCTTTTCACAATTCATACACCAAACCTGTGAATTTCCGTTAAAATACAGGTGGAAACCAACTAAATAAATGTAAATCAATTCAATTTTACAGTTAACAGTATGTAATTTAGATGAATGCACAGATTCTTTGATAATGTTATCCATCAAATATTTTCCAATAATGCTTTTTCAGATGAGGCCACTTTTTTATGTTTTAGGAAAAATCCCTAGTTGATTCTGGGTCCCACATTGAAAAACAAGGTTAAGGAAAGTTATCCTTAAAAGCTATATTTGTGAATGTTTTATAATAGAAAAATAGAAAAAAGATATGCATATCATATGACATCATATGAAAAGATACCTGTATCCATACCCTACAGAATGTATGCATGGGTTTCTACAAAAAGAAATATTGTAAAGCTAGCTTTTCACTTAAAAAATCATTTCTAAGCTCATTCTTGCATTGATTTTGGGAAAAATTATTCCTATAACAGGGAAGAAAAGTGGCCTAAATGTCAACAAGTGATGCAAAGGTTAAGTGACACTTACTATGGGATAACAAGAGACCACCTATGTACAGCTCCAGCGGTCAAGCCAGTGGTCAGTGGAGATGACCACAGGGTATATACCTGATATTGCTCTTGACCAGAAGGGATGTGTTGTGACCAGTCCATGACCCAAGGTGATTATCATTAGCATAATGAGCTGGTCCCCATGATGACCGCCTCCAGGAGTGCTCCAGGAGTAAATGCTGCCCTCCTTCTCCCCTAACCTCCTACTCCTCTTTCTAACCCTCCTCTCTCTCCTTCTCCGTTCTCCCTTTTCTATCATCCCTCCTTCTCCTTTTACCCTTGCCTTCTACTCCTCTTTCTAACCCTCCTCTCTCTCCTTCTCCTTTCTCCCTTTTCTATCATTCCTCCTTCTCCTTTTCCTCTTACCTTCTACTCCTCTTTCTAACCCTCCTCTCTCTCCTTCTCCTTTCTCCCTTTTCTATCATTCCTCCTTCTCCTTTTCCTCTTACCTTCTACTCCTCTTTCTAACCCTCCTCTCTCTCCTTCTCCGTTCTCCCTTTTCTATCATCCCTCCTTCTCCTTTTACCCTTGCCTTCTACTCCTCTTTCTAACCCTCCTCTCTCTCCTTCTCCGTTCTCCCTTTTCTATCATTCCTCCTTCTCCTTTTCCTCTTACCTTCTACTCCTCTTTCTAACCCTCCTCTCTCTCCTTCTCCGTTCTCCCTTTTCTATCATCCCTCCTTCTCCTTTTACCCTTGCCTTCTACTCCTCTTTCTAACCCTCCTCTCTCTCCTTCTCCGTTCTCCCTTTTCTATCATTCCTCCTTCTCCTTTTCCTCTTACCTTCTACTCCTCTTTCTAACCCTCCTCTCTCTCCTTCTCCGTTCTCCCTTTTCTATCATTCCTCCTTCTCCTTTTACCCTTGCCTTCTACTCCTCTTTCTAACCCTCCTCTCTCTCCTTCTCCGTTCTCCCTTTTCTATCATTCCTCCTTCTCCTTTTACCCTTGCCTTCTACTCCTCTTTCTAACCCTCCTCTCTCTCCTTCTCCGTTCTCCCTTTTCTATCATTCCTCCTTCTCCTTTTACCCTTGCCTTCTACTCCTCTTTCTAACCCTCCTCCCATCCTTCTCCCTTTTAATTATAACTCTTTTCCTCCTTTTCCTCTTACCTTCTACTCCTCTTTCTAACCCTCCTCCCATCCTTCTCCCTTTTAATTATAACTCTTTTCCTCCTTTTCCTCTTACCTTCTACTCCTCTTTCTAACCCTCCTCCCATCCTTCTCCCTTTTAATTATAACTTTTTTCCTCCTTTTCCTCTTACCTTCTACTCCTCTTTCTAACCCTCCTCCCATCCTTCTCCCTTTTAATTATAACTTTTTTCCTCCTTTTCCTCTTACCTTCTACTCCTCTTTCTAACCCTCCCACCTCTCTTTCCCATGTCTCCCTTTTTATTATTCATTATATAAAAAAAATTAATAAAAAAATCAAGAAAAAAACCTTAGAGGTCTCTTCATAATGTATTTGGTACAAATAGGACTCCAAAAAGTGTGTTCATATATAATTGGAGGTGTTCACATCGCAGGTGTGTTCACATTGGGAAGTTTCACTGTATAGTGGTATTTTTGGCCAGTGATGGAATAGGAATTGATTATTGATTGCAAGGGAATAATGGCATGCCAATTCTGCTGCAAATCCTTTTTTGCACTTAAAAAAAAATATTTTCCTGCTCGCAGAGCACTACAGCCTTTGCTGTACAATTATCCTAACCTATATTAGGTGTGTTACAATATTGGGTGTTGGTCACATGTTATCAGAGCTTATCTAAATAAACAGTAAAATCACAGATTATGTATTATCAAAAAATATTGCAGCCTGGAAATAAACACCAATGTAAGAATAGCTGCCTCTCAGTATAATTGCATATAATATGTTCCAAGATATCAATAAAGATATATTCTGCAGCAAATACTTGTTGAACAAGCTCAGTTTTAGGAGTAAACTGGGCCATGAATGAAACATATGCAGCCAATGGACAGGACCAGATCAAAACTGCACTATTTTTGTTGGAGTCCTGAAACTGAGCTGGACTGTTTCATCCAAACTTTATGCAATGCTGAAATACAAAAAACTTTTTGCTAGTGTCTTAACCATTCCAATGCTGAGGCTACTTTCATCCAAAGCACAAGAATGCAAAGATTATTGGAAAAACATTTAAACCCTGCCACGTTGGAATATTCATTGGATAGCTCTTGCTGAGTACTCTAAGATGAGTACCCATGTGCCATAGTTTCAGTCATTTTTGTATCATTTTGTATTGGTAAATTAGCCACCACCAGCACAAAGGTTAATGTATTAGCCATTGCGCTGTTGGTGGCCGTTTTGGTCCAAACAATATGATGCGAAAAACCTAGAAAATGACACAAACCCTGGCAAATGGGTATTCATCCGAAAGTACCAACAAAGAGCTTTCCAATGAATAGCATCATGGCAGGGTTTGAAAGGTTTTCAAAGATTTCTGTGTTCCTATGCTTTGAATGAAAGTAGCCTCAGCCATGACAGGAAATGGTCACATAGAACATTTGAGAGACCCACAACAGCATGGTAGCCGCCACTCCACATCCGGAGTCTTCCCTACAGTATTCTATGTGCACATTTCCTGTAATGGCCTTGAAAGGGTCAAACGAGAGCTTTACAAGAAGTGCACCCACCTTGATCTCCGTAGAGGACGCGACGGCCTGAGACTCTGTGATGGAGGAGCGATCCATGACGATGTCTGAAACCAAGGGAGTGACGACGACTGGTTCAGGTTCCGGTTCGGATTCGGGTTCCGGCGAGGGTACTCTGGGTGGACTGTAGTGGGGTTCCTCTATGACGGGCGCCCTGGCAGCGAAGGCGATTGGACAGTTCCGGACAGTTCTGCCACTGTACGTCACAAGCAGCTGAAATAAGCAAGATGTAGATATATAAGTCAAAGAGTTTGGTGATTCAGGTCGGACAATTCTTTTTTCAAAGATGTAATTATTTGCATGGCCTGTAATGCCTATCAGGTAGTTTTGAAAGGGTTAGTTGGTTAAGCTTTTCACATCTGGAACGTGATGTCATTAATGAGTTATACCGAATACCTCAAAGTAAAGGCATGTGCAGGTAAAAGGTTACAACAATTTTCACTAGAAAGAGTATTGACGATCTTCTGATTAGCCGCACCCCAAGGACGCTACGAGCTTGAACTCCCTCTTTTGTCTTTTGTTATACCTGATAGCATGAGGTGTTCAAGCGGTTGAAAATACAATCAATATAACATATGTTCCAGTCGAAATAGAAACAATATACAGTCCCAAATGTAAAGGTAAGGAAACCTTTTTTCGTTTGCAGGGGGAGGATGAGAAGGTTCAGAAGGCCCCTTCCAACATGTGTACAGAAAAGGGGGGGGGGGGGGGTGCGCTTATTTGGGGGTCTCTGCAATTAATCCGAAAAATAAAGTATTAAAAGTTATCAGAGCATGTACACACTCCAGATAGAAATGGGTTAAGCACAAATAGAACAAATTTTGTTTGGGGGGTTTCTTAAGTAAAATCTTATATCTCACCTCATGTTGTCCATCTGACTGAGGCATGAAGGAACCCTCGGCGCTGGCGCCATGCCAAGAAAGCTGGACTGGGATCTCGCCCTCTGGACCACGGACGATGGCCTCCACATTGTCTTTGTTCGCTCGCTCTATGATGTGGATCTGGAAGTTTTGCTGAAAAACATACATAAATATTGTCACTAATGGTAAAAAGGAGGCAGTGAACAGTAAAAGTGAAGTGCCTTAGGCCACTTGGCTATTGCTGGCGTTAGACAATAGTCAAAATTTAGCCCTTCCAATGCTAAGGCCAATTTAGCCCAAAGCACAAGGATGCAAAGATTTTTGAAAACCATCTAAAACGTGTCATGTTGGAACTCATTAGATAGCTCTCACTGAGTACTCTCATATGAGTACCCATTTGCCAGGGTTTCAGTCAAATTTCAGGTTTTTTGCATCATTTTGTATTGGCAAAATTAGCCGTCAGCAGCATAAGGGTTAAGAACTTACAATTTAATCACTTCCACATATCAACCTGGTATCGTTGGCAATGTTGAGAGATGGCATGCCATCATTTTCAAATATCATCCCAAAAAGTATACCATACAGCTTATAAAACCAAATATTAACCCAATCAAGCCTGTAGTGCCAAAAAGGCCCTGAGAGAATTCGAAGGAGAAATGTTGATCAGAACCTACCCCAAAACTCCCCTTCAAATATATTTTTGCATTTCAACTTCAACGTCAACAAATTAAATTTTGAGAATTTTAGGTTATTTTCAAAAATACCATAATTGCATACATCAATATTCAAGGGGATCTCCAGGCATGAACGGGTTAATTCTTGCCTTATATTTTAAGGCACGAATTAATATTAGGTTTGCATTGCAGTGACCAGACCACTAGGCTATCAGGGCTACCCCCAATATACCTTATAAGGAAAGACCTACCATTTTATTTTTTCTTGCATTGAGCAAGATCAGCACTGACAATGATTTTCTTTTCTCTTCCCCAAGAGTATACCATACAAGGTAAACCTAATTTGTGTTGTTTGTATTGCAGTTACCAGGCGACAAGGCTATCTGGGCTACCCCTAATATACCATAAAAGGAAGGACCTACCATTTGATTTGTCCTGCACTGAGTGAGATCAGCGTTGACAGAGATTTTCTCTGCCAGGCTGGCCTGCCTGACGGGGGTGCGGTTTTTGTAGGATGCTGTGAAGGCCATGACACTCAAGTGGTCAACGGCTGGGTCACACATCTCCTTGGCTGTACAGATGTGGTCAATTCCTAGGGCAAGACCACCTCCAATACCTGGTGATATGAAAAGAAATAAGAATGAAATAACAATAAAATATAAATAAATTGCAATAAAATAAAGATGACACCTCCTTAGCTGTACAGATGTGGTTAATTCCTAGGGCAAGACCATAATCGGTACCTGGCGATATGGAAAGAAATAAAAATGAAATAACAATACATCATATATATGAAAATGAGTTGATGCATTGCCGCATTGTTCTGGCAATTTGACGCAAGCACATGATTACGAAACCAACTGAATGGAACCACATTGAATCAAATTAAAAAGCTGACAAATCACTTTAATAAAAAAAAGCTGTTACAATCATAATCCTTACATAAATGTACTCTGGTAGCATATATTTCATGAGCGAAGTATTTTTATGTACTGAGCATATCTATAAATTATAGGTATTCACTGACAGGTATGACTGTCATCGACATAGTTATAAGATATTCCTTGCTTTAACTGGATATTCCTGAATGTCGAGAAATGCTTCGTCACTATGCTTTCAGCAATCACTGGGAAGTAGATACAATCTTACGCATATAGAAAAGAACTTGGCTTAGATGACTTTACATAACCCTGGTGAGTCCAAATGAAAATCACGTATCGTAATTTTCCCCACAGATGTCTGATGCCCAATTGTTATGGGGATTATTTACTAAAAATCCATTATTTACTAAAATCCAGTACCAGGTTGTTCATGTTGGACAATCTTTTGAAATTTTGGTCCAAGATGGTCATGTGACATATCAAAATCAACTTTGAATGGAGCACAACATTCTGACAGCCAATTGCCTAATTTCTGGGCTAAGTAGGGGGTCTTTCAGATTGGTTAGCGAGACTCTTCATTAAATGAATTTGATTATCTCACACGCATATATGCATGCATGGTTCTCTAAGTTATGTTACCAAAAACACATAATATATCCATTTTTGGAATTGGAAATGGCTAAAAATTGCATGATTTCCTTATTTCTTGTTCTCACCTTTTTCACAGTTGCCTTCCCAGTCAGAGGTGTCCAAGTTGTCAGGGAAGCCATAGATCTCAGCTCCAAAACAGTCAGACAGGGCACACACAGCGTAGCCATTGTTCCAGTCAGTCTAAAACAATAATACAAATACATATGTTTACATTTAGTGAGAGAGACATAGATTTCAGCTCCAAAACAGTCAGACAGGGCACACACAGCATAGCCATTATTCCAGTCAGTCTAAAACAATAATACAAATACATATGTTTACATTTAGTGAGAGAAACATAGATCTCAGCTCCAAAACAGTCGGACACTACACAAACAGTGTAACCATAGTTCTAGTCTGTCTAAAAAACATAGAATATTATATTCCTCCCGAACAGTACTTATCATAGAAAGATTACACTTACTTATAGTGACAACAGCGATAAAATATGCCTAGAATATTTGCCATATTTTGAAAAATATGGGTGAAGAAAGTCTTTTGGTCAATACTCTTAAAATTCACAGTGCACAGGGCACATTTCAAAAGAAATATGGTGTGCTGATTTCTAATTCTTAACTGCTCACATTCCCTCCACTAAAATCAAAGATATGTAGCATTGGTCGCTCTAAACTATGTTTTGTATATACAAAAATGAAAATGTAAATTAAGGGTAGGGGGGGATTCTAATTGATATACCCTGTTGACCCATTCATGCCTGTTCTACCCAAAACAATCTTACTTCTTAAGTGACATATGTCTCTAATAAAAGTGATTTACAGAAAATATTAAAGTAGAAATTTAAATCAGAAAAAAACTAACAACTCCCCTTCATATATTTTTTCAATCTGTGCTTAATTTCAATACCATTCCCAAAGCATCACAGCTCCAGATGATAATAGTCAAGAATACCTCAAGCACGAATAGGTTAACCCACTCATGTCAGTATAGATATGGTTCTGATGAACAAATCTCCATCAAATATTTTTGCAATATTGCTCATGTTACTTAGAGAGATACCAAAAAAAGTCAGGCCATTTTTGCTGCTACAGGCATGAATTGCAAGACCTTGCATGCACTCCAGAAATGGAACTGGTGTTGAAAAATGGAAATGAAAATGGGATATGAACATAACTCATTTATGCCTGAAGTTCCCAAAAAGGTGTTTTCTGTTATAAATTTGTAATCACAGAATTATTTAATAGATATCAGAGAGAAAATGTTGACAAGAACCCAACCCATTACTCTCATCCAAATCTTATTTGAAATCATGCTTGATTGCAAAGCTATGAAAAGCTTAACTTCTCCTTCACAAGCATATTATATATCGGGGAGCCTAGATTTCTTGGCTGTCATATGTATTTTATGTTTTTTCTGTTACCAGGCACCAAAAAGTCTAGGTGGCCATAGTGGTTAATTTAGTTTACACTTAACTCACCAGGGGAACAGAGGATTCAGTTAGAGTATACCCTAAAACCTCAAAGGATAGGAGGACCAGGTGGTGCCAACTATCTAGCATACCTGCATGGCACTACACCACACTGCTTGATCAACACTGAAGGGAATGTCAACATTTTAGGGACTAGGAGCCTAGTCTACTGCGAATTCTCAGCAATTTGGGTCACTTTTTAATAATTACAATTCTATGGGTTAATGGGTTGGAGGTGGCCCATATTTTATGAAAATACTGACAAAGCAGAGTAATAGTTATCCATACTTTTGTGAAACAGCCACCAGTGATAGATCAAGGGTGATCCATATTTCCCAATAATCATTTTGCAAAATGATTATAGTGACCCAAAATTCTAGGGTGGTTTAAATTTCTGAGAATTTACATTACTTACGGTGAAGTTGTTGATGGGAACATTGGGCAGGACGTCGTTGGTCCAGCGCAGGGTGGCGTGGTAGCCGGGGGAGTTCTCCTTCATGAAGTAGGAGAGGTAGGTCATACCCGACAGCTCATCCAGGTCCGGGCTGGCCAGGTTATTGGGACTGACCACCATCGGGATGTCAAACGAGTCCTGGGCAAGCTCCATAGCCTCGCGACAGTTCTCAAGACTGAATCCAAAAATAGACAATGTAAATCATAGGTAACAAGTAAAAAATTTGTTTGATAAGATGTTATGCAATATTGGTTAATTATGATGAGTTCACACAACCTTATTATCATTATTATTATCTTTATTTTTATCATTATTGTTATTTTACTAATATCATTATCATCATATTATTATTATTATCATTATCATCATCATCATTATTATCATCATCATTATTATCATTACTATTATAATCATTATTATTATTATCATTATTATTATCATTATTATTATTATTATTATTATTATTACTATTAGTAGTAGTAGTAGCAGCAGCAGTAGAAGTATCATCATTACTATTATCCTTATCATTATCAATGTCATTATCAAAATTATTGTGAAAATTAATAACAATCATATTATCAGTACTATTATTATTATTATTATTATTATATTTATTATTATTATTATTATCATTATTATTAATATTTTTATAATTATTATTATTTTTATTATTATTATTATTATTATTATTATTATTATTATTATTATTATTATTATTATTACTATTATTACTATTATTATTACTCTTATCATTATTATTATCATCATTATTATTATTATTATTATTATCATTATCATTACTATTATTATAATTAATATTATTATTATTATTATTATTATTATTATTATTACTATTATTATTATTATTATTATTATTATTATTATTATTATCATTATTATCATTTTTTTATCATTATCTTAATCATCATCACCATCATCATTATCAATATCATTATTATCATCATCATGATCATCATGATCATCATGATCATCCCACTGTCTCTAGCATTCTCAATATTATCACTGTCATCATTTGTATAAGTAATACAGGTGAACTTGGATATGACGGACCACTGTAAGACGGACTTTTGTCTATGATGTACAATATGCTTGGTCCCAGTCACATGCATATCAAGTATGTGTCATATGTATATGACGGATTTTGCATATGACGGACCAATTTTCCTGCTCCCGTTGAGTCTGTCATATCCAAGTTCACCTGTAGTATGGTAAGTACTACTTTCATCTCAACAAGATTACCACCAAGGCCCAGGCACCCAGTTGGATAAGACTATGAGTATTTGATGATTTTCTATACTATTTAAGTAGAGACTTACCCATTCCTCCTGTTGATATTCCTCCAGTCTGGGGCCAGGCCTGGTCGACAGTAATCCAGTAACGCACTGGAAAGAAAAGAACAATAATAAGTTGCAGATCGATGCAGAGAGAATTTGAGGGATTCAATTATTCAAAATTTGAACTTTTTTTCCTTAAAATTGCCAATTTTCTTCGGCTTTGCCGAATGCAATAAAGCTACCTGTAAGTTAATACGAACCCTGCCCCTTAATACTGAGTGAACACCCTACTAAGAAATCCTGTATCTGACCATTAATAATATACCAATAGCAAGGCTCAATATAGGCCTGTTTTTCAAAAAGAAATATATTCTTGTAATGTAAGTAAATGTGGATAGATACAAGATATATACATGCCCCACAATATTTTACAATTTTTATTCACATTAATTTTATGTATTTTAATATATTTCAATATCCTTCAAATTAATTTTGTTTTCAAGACTTCTGATATCTTTCTCTTATTTCTGAGATATATTCATTAATCATTCATCGATTTGTCCTGATAGCTGAGTGGGCACAGCACTGCACTTAAACTGTTTCTGACTGTTTCTAAATGCTAAAACGAGCCGGTTTCTCTAAATATTCAGAGTATCAATGCAGGCCACTTACTGAAGAGCAACGCCATCGTTCCAGTCCGTACTGAAGTTTGTGATACCGCACTCAGGGATGACTGCCCGTATCCATGCCAACATCAGCTTCCTGGGTGGTACCTTGGCGCCACTCTTGCCGATCTGGTAGCGCAGGATGAGACGCCATATCAGGCCCATGATCAGCTTCAGATTGCCATTCACGATATCCTCATTTCCTGCAGGGAAAAAGAGAAATCAAGGTCACTATTCTGTCAAAGTCACAAAATAAAAAAAATCAAGGTCATTATTTTGTCAGGGTCACATTAAGGGAAATCAAAGTCAATTATTTTGTTAAGGTCACAAAGAGAGAAATCAAGGACGGTCATTTATTTGTCAAGGTCAGAATTTGTTCCAGTGGTTCAAGGTCATTATCCCATCAATGTCACGTCATCATTATGTTAAAGTCAATATTCTTCCAATACAATCATATTGATAAGGTCATTATATGGGAAATATTATCAAAATAATGAAGTTATTTTGTAATGGTAGTCATTTTGTGAAGTTTCCTTTTCTGTTACTGCCATTATACTATATAATGACAATGGAAATTAAAACTATATATATATATATATATATATATATATATATATATATATATATATATATATATATATATATATATATATATATATATATATATATATATATATATATGTATATATATATATATATATATATATATATATATATATATATATTTATATATATATATATATATATATATATATATATATATATATATATATATATATATATATATATATATATAAGTATATATATTCATATATTGTATATATATATACATGACTATTTCCAATGTCAGTATTTCAAAATGAATTGTAGGTGATACACAATTGAGGTGGATATGATCTGCCCTCTATTGTTAGATTTAGAAACTAATATATTCAATTCCACCTGGTACCATTTAGTCAATGACAATGCATGGGTGCTCGATGTTGGAAATAATAAAATTTTAGGGTGTGCCCCATCCTTTTTCAAAGGAGTCCACAATATAACAGAAGGATGTATTTTCTTATTGCGAAAAGGTAGAATATCTTTACACAATCTCATGGGAAATGTACTGAAGTGTAAATATTGAATTACTTGTTAAACAGCATTTTTATTTAGAAAATTGGGTGTCCTGATGCACGATCTGACATGAGGATTTTGGTTTCAAAATGATAGAGTAATGATTAACCCAGTAATGTTCATTAAGCTGTCAAAAGCAGCCTCCCAATTTTGATGAAATCTTTCAGGCAAAAGAATACCTGGGAAAAGATTTGAAGGAGATATGTTGATCAGAACAATACCAACAAATCTCCACCAATTAGTTCTTTGCAAGTTTATTAACAATTCCTAAATCATTGTCATGGTATCAAAATACAGAAAACAATCTCTGGATGAACTTATATACATGAATGAGATAAATCATTCATGCCTGGACAAATATGAACCACAAATTCACAAAATATTCGTATTGGAGGAATGTTGTTGTTTAGTTATGACTTCTAATCAACTTTTCTTCTTTATCTATTCTTTTTAAAAAAATGCTTCAGCCATTTAGATATTACCAAAATAGTCATTTTGGGTACTACAGGCATGAATGGGTTAAAGTGTTAGGATGTACTTTTGATGACCACACCCAGCGGCAGCACTCCTGACTTCCTGCTTTCTTCCCACCCTTTTAATACAAAAACATACAAACACTACGGTTCCTCCAAACTGTATAACTGAGGCATCCTGACAAAGGCATTAGAATGACGTATGTGGAATTTGTAGAACTTGTATGTATTTGTTGTGCATGGCTAGTTCTTTAACATTGACTGCATGTATCTCAGAGTCCGACTAAAGGATATCATTATCTGCATGAAAAATCACTAAAGTCAACTCCCTGACTGTCTACCTGTCTGTCTGTCCCTCTCTCTCTCTGTCTGTCTCTCTCTCTCTTCTCTCTGTCTGTCTGTCTGCCTCTCTCTCTCTCTCTCTCTCTCTCTCTCTCTCTCTCTCTCTCTCTCTCTCTCTCCCTCTCTCTCTCTCTCTCTCTCCTCTCTCTCTCTCTCTCTCTCTCTCTCTCTCTCTCTCTCTCTCTCTCTCTCTCTCTCTCTCTCTCTCTCTCTCTCTCTTCCAATATCTTTCTCATTCTACCTCTATCTAATTCAACATCTCTCTCGTTCTCTGTCTCTGTCTCTCTGTCTCTCTGTCTCTCTGTCTCTCTCTCTCTCTCTCTCTCTCTCTCTCTCTCTCTCTCTCTCTCTCTCTCTCTCTCAAATCCAAAAATGAATAAATAAATATACCACTAAAGTGGCAAAGTGAATAAAGTGCCTATTACACATTTCAAACACCAAACATTCAGAAAAAATTTCAATGATCAAACATCTCATATGACAATTATTAAACATTCAAAATAGTCTTCAAATACATACCAATTATAAACTGTGGTTAAGTCATTTGCATTTTTTTCAAGCAACTTGGGTGAGGATAATTATTATATCTAAGTGACTATATAAGATGCTATAAGGCAAGACACAGTATCAAATGAAAATATTCTTACTTTCCACCATTGTAATCGAGATACCGTATTCTTCCGATTAACCGCACGGTGCAGGTAGAGGTTGGGAAAATTTTCTTTAGAAGGGATGTTGGCAATCTTCCGTTTTACCGCACACCTCAATGATTGCCGATCGGAGAGTATTGGCCGTTATTGCACCTTTGTGCTCTCGCTGTTCAGTTTGCTTAGATGATTGCCACAACACTCCCGCATGTGAAAAGATTGTTAATTGGTCAATAGTACGATCATGCGGCAAATATGAACAGTGAGAGCACGAGGGAACTGCTGAAATTGCGGAATTCAGTGCTGGTTTGCAGACACGGCAAGAGGAAAGGTATGTGATTTCGCTTTTCTTACTTCTTCGGGGGGGAAGTTTTACAATTTTGCGCTGGCCATTCCCCCTCTAACCGTGAAAAATAGGCCCTGTGCGCTTATTCGGGCATGTGTGCTTAATCGGACAAATACGGTATACCAAGAAACCCCACAGAGATATGTGTTCATTGCCATGGGTTTTTCACTTGTGAAATATGAGCTCTGATCTATTCTGGAATATTTCTGCTTGAACAACTGATAACAACGAATGAACTATTCGAAGCTGCATCCCTTTATTCAAATATTTCTTTAACCTGTTTGCTTCTGAACTACACATTCTAACAATTATGAACATATACCAATCAAAGTAAATTTTGAAAATAATTAAAGAGGGATTATTTAACCCAAGATGAGCAAGGAATTTCAGTCAAATATGTCTCAATACATAACTTTATAAAGAGACATCTCCATATGTGGACACAGTATAGACACCTCATCATGTGAAAGGGTTAACTTGTTTATGTTCTGAGTGTCCCTTAAACCCATTTATGCATGTAGCACCAAAAAAAAGCCTGACTTCTTTTGTGATATCTCTCTAAGAAAAGTTCAGAAAATATTTGAAGGCGAATTGTTCATCAGAACTGTATCAACAACTCTCCTCCAAGTATCTTCCAAATCCCTGCTTCATTTCAAAATTATCTTCAAAAATATGACAAGTCCAAACAACACTTGTCAAGTATATTTCTAAGCATGAAAGGGTTAAAATGTCTGGAACACACATGGAGATACATGTATAGGGTATCGCCAGGAGCCTGAATAATGGTTAATTACCCCCTCCCCCCCCCCCCCCCCCCCCCACAAAGGTAAAAATGTGAATGCTTGAAAAGTAAAAAGAGTATCTCAGATTGGGGACAACGCTGGACATTTTCTCTCTCTCTCTCTCTCTCTCTCTCTCTCTCTCTCTCTCTCTCTCTCTCTCTCTCTCTCTCTCTCTCTCTCTCTCTCTCTCTCTCTCTCTCTCTCTATTATGATTACCTTTGTGTTCTTTCATTTTTTTCTAAATGTTGTTTGTTTGTATTTTTGACAGAAACATTTACCAAATATGTCACCCAAAATTCGGAAATATTAAAGGCTTTACTTTGGCCTAAG
>OZ012698.1:29995921-30106927 GCA_963942565.1 Maea johnstoni
TGGTATACAGTAATTCTTCCTTCCCTCTGTCAGAGGCAAGGGAAACTTAACCCTTCCAATGCTTCAGGCTACTTTCGCCGAAGCACAATGACGCAAAGATTTTTGAAAAACATTAAAAACCCTGTCATATTGGTATTCATTTGATAGCTCTCGCTGAGTACTCCCAGATGAGTACTCCCAGATGAGTACCCATATGCCAGGGTTTCAGTCATTTTTTTAGTTTTTTTGCATCATTTTGCATTGGCCAAATTAGCCACCAGCAGCATAAGTGTTGACTATGGCCACTCATCTATGTCACTGAGTCAATTAAGAAAGCTATGAGCAAGGTCTTGGCCAGGGGGTTATCTGGATGTCTTTTTGACACCCCTAACTCCCAGAAACCTCACATCAGGACACCCACGTATGTGAAGAATTCCTTAAAATGCCAATTTCAAGCAAACAATTGAATATTTTCATCTCAATATAATTGCAACAACACCAAATAAGGATATACCATGTCTCCATGAGTACATACATCTTAACGGTTATCATCTAAATATTAATTGTTGTCTCCCTTGAAACAAAGGTCACTCAAAAAAATTGAAATGGCAAATTTTGGGAACCCAGTTTCTAAATTATTTTTAACAGCCCTGCACTAAGGGTAATCCACCTATTGGACTGTAGTAGGGTCTTGGCCAGGATATGAAAATGCCTGTCTAAAACAGTATTCAAAAAAATGTCTGCCCGTCCATACATAGCTACTAAGCTCCTTCAAATCCTTATACCAACTACATTCAATAGCATATTGTATCAAAAAGAGTAATTTATCCGCAGCTATGCGTTAGAGGATGGTTTGTTAGGAAGCAATATGGTTATTAAGACTCAAAAAAAGTAAAAATTGGAAATTCTTCATAGAAAATATCACTTGTCCAACAAAAGAGTTTTTCTGGAAACTGCCTGTCTAAAAGACAGACTGGACGGGTCTTGGCTAAATTCCTGGGCCATTGTAGTCCTAAGTTGACCTACTTAAGGCCACCAGGCACTTTCTTGTAATTTACTTATACTTTCACTTTGCTAGTGCTACTCCCATACCAGTCAAGGAAGTGGTACTAGCATATCTGTGTGCAATACCCAGTAATAACGCCAAGAAGAATCCTATACAGAAGAAAGCTGTTTGTTTCCTGAGGGTGGAGCAGAGTTGTGTTTGTGGTTTATAGCATTACTCATCTGATACTCCCTTATTGATATATATTCTATACCAACCTGCTCCTAGGTATCTAGATTTTCTGAAACCCCTCCTAAGTTCAGAGGGTTGGGTAACATTAAGAAGTATTAAGGGTTTGGTGCAGGGTCTTAGTCAGGATTTCAGAAATGCCTGTCCAAAACAGCAACTCCAAAATTTCTGCCCGTCCAGATTTAGCTACTCATCTACTTCAAATCCTTATACCAACTACATTTAATAGCCTAATGTGTCAAAAAGGCAATTTACATTTTAGCTGTCTTTTAAAGATGGTTTGTTAGTCTTTGGTTATTACCCCGAAAAGTTCAAAATAGAAAATTCTTTATAGAAATTTTTGCCTGTCCCTTAAGGAGGTTTTTAGAAAACCGCCTGTCCAAAAGACAGACAGGACGGGTCCTCCAAGGTTATTAGGGTTTGGTTTCCTTCCCTTTGGTATAAGCTAGTTTGGTGACTTCTCCCAGTCTTATGGTTAGTATCAAGGGTTTGGAGAACCCTCCAAGGTTTTTAAGGATTGAGTGTCTTCTAAGTATATAGGGTTGGGCTGCCAGTCTAAAACAGCAATTCCAAAAATTTTGAACGTCCAGATTTAGCTTCAAATCAAATTTAAATCCTTATACCAACTACATTTAATAGCCTATTGTATCAAAATGGGCAATTTACACTTCAGCCATGTCATAGAATATTTGGTTATTACAGGGTCTCACAAAAGTCATAATTGGTAATTCTTCAAAGAAATTTTTGCCTGTCCAATAAGGAGGTTTTCAGGAAACTACCCGTCCAAAAGAAAGGCTGGATGGATCCTGGCTAATTCCTTGGCACCCCCACCCCATCCTGGCTAATTCCTTGCCACCCCCCCCCCCCCCCTCCCCCACCTCCCCTTGGTATATACAGAGTTTGGTAACTACTCCTTAGTGGGGGTGGTACGCTACCCCGATAGCCTAGTGGTCTAACATAGTGCCACTGCTTGTTGTCTCTCAACACTGCCACAGACCCCAGGCTGGAAGCATGCGAGAAAGTTGCCAGTGACTTAGGTTGAGGTCAGTACCTGTCTTGTCGTTGAATACAATACCAAATACCGATATCCACTGGGAAAAAGTATTGCATTGTATTGCACTCTTATATCCCATAACTATATAAAATTTAATTAACTGCTACCTGGACCTCTCCGCAAAAAGGCGAATTGCAATGTATTAATGAAATTCCAGAAGCTGACAGTGCCAAATTTAACAGAATTAGGTCCCTGTGATAATAGGAGGCATGCAGTATTGTTCACAAAGGGTTTGGTGCCTACTCCTGAGTCTTCAAGTAAACAGGGTTTATAGGGTTTAGGGTGCTCCTCATAGGTTTAAAGGTTGGGTGACTATCAAGTATGTGAGGGGGTTTGACTACCATGCATTTTATGTATAAAGGGTTTGGTGTCTACTCTGAGTACAGGGTTCATATGAAGGGGTTCGGCTACCATCTTTGGTAAAAAGGTTTTGGTGCCTACTCCTTAGTTTTTCAGTAACAGGGCAACTCAAATGATTTTTGGGCATTATTCTTGGGCCTAATCCTAGGTAATATAGGGTTGGGCTAGTTTGATAAAGTTGGTTGCCCAGTGCCCACATAAAGTGTATAAGGTTGCATGATAGCTTCATGAGTCCCCATCTTAGCACTGTGATATAGAGTAGGGCTACCCCAATTTTTTCTTTAGTGAGTTTGGTGCATACTTTGTGTAAAGGATTCCATGACTTCTTCTTGGGTCCATATGTCATCTAGGTTTCCGATAGGGTTGGGCTGCCCCCCCCCCCCCCCCTTCCCACCCTTGTTTTATACAGTTGGGTGCATACCTGCTGGTGCACAGTGTTGTATGCCTCGTGGGATCAACTCTTGGTATGTAAGGGTGAACTACCCCCATGGTTTGGTACCTTTTATTACATGTAAATGTCACAGTGTTCCACAATAAGGACTTCTTTATAGCAAAAATTGTTCCAGAAGGGCCCTAGGCCTAGATTTTAGGAGTTAGGGGACCAGGTTGCCTCAAGACAGAATATGCACAGGATATGTTTTGTCTTTATTATCAGGGATGTCAAATTCAACGTCCCTGATATTGTACAAAAATACCACCCATTCTGCAGTTGAGGTTTAAGGAAATTCAAATCATTTTCCTTGGCCATAAAATATTTTTGGGGGACTGTAACCTAAGTTAAGGGTTTATTAATTTTAAATCAAGGGCCCAGCTGATATTCTTTAAGTTACAGTGGACCTCTCTGTAAAGTTGAGAAACATCTCCTTGGTAAAAGGATCTTTAGTGACTCTTATAAGTGACACATGTGCATGATCCTTATCAATGAGTGGTTGCCAGGCAATATCACAGTGGTTGCTAAGCAATATCACCATGTCTGGTTGATAGCCCCATTCATGCCCAAAGGTCGCCTTGACAGGTGTCTGCAGAACCTATAATATTTATGCAAATTAATTTAGAGATTGGCATAAATTTGTTAAATATTAAGGGAGGGTTGTTGATTGGGTTATGATCAGCACTTCTCTTTTAATCTATTTTTCTGAAATATCTTCTGGTCACAAAGATATCACCAAAATTGTCAGGACAGTCCTGTTTTTTACAGGTTAGAATGAGTTCACGCATTCATTCACATCTGGAGTGTACAAGTAGTCTGACAACTGTGAACATAATATATCAAGTACAGTAATATTTTGAATAATATTTGAATAGAGATTGTTATATCCAATGGGATCAACAACTTCCAGTCAAATATTTCTGAAAAATATTGCTCTGTTATCAAGGTGTTTTCATAAGTGTCATGAATATCATGTCATGTGTACATACAAGTTGTGAGGGGTTTTTGAGTAAGACTGCAATAATGAATGGGTCAAAACAATAAGGTAAAGTCATTCTCTATGATTGGTAAAAAACCTAGATGAATAAAACCAGCTGGTCAACCTGAAGAGGCTGGCTGCGGCAAATAGCCCAAAAGTTGCATTCTGCACATGTTGGTGCACAAGTTTCTCTGTAATGTAAATGATAAGAGAGCCCTCATTGGTCTGTCTCCTAGTGACGTCACATTAAGGCCAGATTCGAGAACCCTGGCATAGCCAGGCCTTCACTATATAGCGCATATAGTAATTGGTCATTCGCTACATATCCATTTTTTTAATCATCTAAGGTTAAAAACTTACCAATGTTGACGAGTCGCACGTTGTCGTTTTCGATGGCCCTTAGAGCTTTGATTACATTATCCAACTGTTGGTGTTGATTCACCGGTTTCCGGACGATACGTCCCATTTTCTTGTTCTGCAGAACAACAACAAGGTCGCACAACTTAACTCCATCGCATAAATCCTCTCTGAGATTATCTACGGTAGAATCCAGCGTCTTGAGATGTTCGTTCACCCAATTGGTAAAGGTATTCTGCTGGATGATGACCCATCTGGCATCCGGGCCCACGTTACTCACAGGAGCGGGGGCGTCCTCTTCCATGCTGCTCGTAATTCCGACTCTGAACTTGTACGATGAGTTCTACGAGTATGACACTGGTTCTACGTGTAGTACTGTGTGAGCAAACCACAGGGAGCTGAACGTTTGATGTTGCTGATAATATTCAAAATATCAGTGAGCCTCCAATCCTTTAGTTACTGGTCCTTGCTGGTAGTCGAACCGTAGTAGTAGTAGTAGTAGTAGTAGTAGTAGTAGTAGTAGTAGTAGTAGTAGTAGTAGTAGTAGTAGTAGTAGTAGTAGTAGTAGTAGTAGTAGTACGATCACAGCTCCACTGTATTGAGAATGTCTGTCTTTCTGAATTCTAGGCCTGATCAGACTTCTCCCTGCAAAAAGAGAACAAAACCAGTGTAGTAAGTATACATTTGAGTGTGTTGACCTAGCGTGAGTGGGGACTGCAGTAAAGGGTGTTGCCTACCCACCCTTCCCGCTCTATTTACATTCACGACATTCGCCCTGCCCCACTAGCAGGACCTACATAGTAGTACAGTAGTACGAGAAGTCAATGAAATGGTTTACAAGAATCGTACAGCAACATACCGATGGTATGATCTTATAATGTCATTGATGATGGAACCATCGGAACTGTCAGAAATCTTGGAGATCCTACGTGGGCAAGTGTGACAGCGGAAGACCTAGCAGCTTTCGACTCACCTTAATGGTAGCGAGGACATCGGTGGATGAATCACCTACAGTTGACTGCCTGCCGCTGCATCGCTTGGTCTTCGTCCCACACGGAGACTGGCTTGCTTCAGCACAACAATGCCGCTCTCGCCACCTGCCGGGTAGGTGTGGAATTAAATTCACGCACTTTGCGTTTCAATTTTGTTGCGTTCGGAGCTTTGGTTTCTCACGGCAGGTGGCACCACCAGATGAACAACACCAAATGGGCGTGGTCCCTTGGCTCACGTTTTGAACGACTAAAAATTAATTTTACAAACCCATTTTACACCCGTGAACAGACAATATCTGCGATAGTGCAAATATGACGGACAATATAAAATTCAAATTTTCAAAAATAAGCACTTGCGAACAACAGAAAAAAAGGAAACAGTAGAAAATAAGATCATCCAGAATTCAGTCAAAAAACACTTGCGAACAGTAGAAAATAAAAACTTGCACGCTCTTAAAACTTCCGAGCAGGTAATGTGAAAACGAAAATAAAAACTTTGAGATCTCCAAAACAGCAAGATATAAGAACTTCTGTTGTGTGCAAGTTTTCATTTTCGGCTGCAGCAAGTCTTTTTAAAATTAATTCATTTTATTTACTTTTTCGGAAGTTTTTTTATTTGCTTGCCTGTCGTACACGACTATACCTTGACATATTAAAGATGTATATATCTCCAGTTTTAGGAGGGCAGATTAACATATGCAAACTATTTTCATTAAGTTACAAAATGTCTCCCTGGCTAGATAGATACAATGTGAAAGATGAACAATACAAAGGAATTGTATCTGGGTGCGATATTCTATTAAAATTATTTTGAATTTTACAATAACAATTTCTCTCAAGCAAGCCCCATATCCTCAATTATTTACCGGTGGCCTCTTCACAATTGCTCTGCGCTCAAATTGTATAACCACTCACTTCATCTCTATAAGAAAGTGAGAAAAGTTTCAACTTCCAGAATATATAACTTCGGAATGATGAGAGAATTTTAAGTAAATGAGATATCCCTCCTTTCGTAATGCTCTAAGCTTTTAATATGCCACATTCGAGAAATCCGTTCACATTTCATACACCAAATTAGTTCAGACATAAACCCTACCTATTTTCCCGTTTCTCTTATCCTATACTAGAAAAGTACCCGTCCTACGGACGGTAACCACGAAATTTCTTTTTACGTCAAAAATATCAGGGCACCCAGATATCCTTGCAACCACACACTTAGGGCTACCTAACCTATGGATCAATAATTCAAGAGGATTGGTAAACATATATGCCATTGATAGATAAGTTGTCAAACCGGTATTGGAAAGGTGCTGGTGGGGTGGTGTCCATTTATCATATCACTCATGACGAATTCTAATTAATTCTACTCAAAACAATTTTCGTTTAGTAAGATCAATATAAAATATGACATACGATATGTCATTTACACCCGTCCTAATTTGGTTCTTCCTGTTGAAAGATATCATTTATGAATCTTTGTCATTCGGTATGATTTACAGACTCGTTTACAACTTTTTAAAGCTAAGATTATTAATGGGGTAGGTTAGAGGAGGAAACACATATGTATAAACCTCTTACACTTGAATGGTAGACTCTAATGCATTCTACACGAACTGTGATATAACAATTCGTAGCTTTGCTTGCTTTCTCCTCTGCCATACGTAGTGACGGGTGCCGTAGTAATCGGCGAACACCACCTACATACCCTCAGTTCCCATTGCCATTCTCATCACACACCCCAAACTAATTGGAGTTGAAGAATGTCGTGAGAGAAAGCTCGCAATCATTCACTGCGCTGGATTCTCTCTTGGCAATAATGCAATTTCAATAAAAGTGCAACACAGTAATCTGCTTAGCATAATTGGCCAACTAAACATTTGCAAGTTATTTGATTGAATGAATGTGGTCAGTTCACATATAAATTTGTCAAAATCGTAAATAGTTTAAAACATTTATTGAAAGAAATATTCTTTATTTTACCAATTTGCGGAATTCAGCACTCTTTACACGTCTGTTGGTAACTTCCTATGTTGTTTTAAAGCTGCACATGAATATTAATTGACCCGCAGGTTAGGTGCTAAATATAATCATATATATATATATATATATATATATATATATATATATATATATATATATATATATATATATATATATATATATATATGTATATGTATATATATATATATATATATATATATATATATATATATATATATATATATATATATATATATATATATATATATATATATATATATATATATATATATATATATATATATATACCGGGAAAGAATGTGTATGAGTTGGTCAGTAAGCATTTTGGTATGATTCTACCCACAAATTATTTACAAATGATACTTTTATGTGGATATCCTCCCCCTCCCCCCAAAAAATGATAAATAGATAAAAAAAATGGGCTTTTCTTTGAGCTGCTACGCTATGATTGTTAAGGAAATGTAAAAACAATACTATTTCAATAATTGTTGAAGGAAAACATATTCCAAAGGAGGCACAATCCTCGTTCAAACACGGATTAATTCCAAGCATACCCAAAGTGAGGTATGGGCATGAGGTGGTTCTATAAAATATACATAGACATTAAGTTCCATCACAATTTATTTTGATAAAGATAACTTTCAAATAGCATCTATTTAAAGCCGGGTAGCTTATATACTGGCTGTATGGAAAACATTTTTTGGAACTATAGAAAAGTCCGAATTTTTCGTAAGCTCAAATATGCATGTTACCCATGCACCACCGTAGTATGCTGAATTGTTTGGGTTTGTTCAAATGCTCTCTCTCTGTAAGCGCACAACCTTTGATTGTGTTTTTTTCCCAAGGGATGTGTCCGTACGCTCTTAGCGCCGATGCAGGCATTGTCCATTGTGTCCATGCCGCCTAAACCCTTTCGGTGCATGCCCAGGCTCCCTTTGATTACCCGGGTAAGCTACGCTACTACAGTGTGCGTGCTTCTGCCACCGGACAACCAACACAGTCCGTGCAGTGCAACCCCATTGTGGAAGCAGAAGTTTGATATCGGTTGTACTATATATCGCCGGGTGGTCATACCACACCCGGCCGTGCTTGAGGATAAGAAACCAGCATCAAAAGCACCTTTTTGTTTAATTTTTTGAAATTAGTTTACGTTAAGAACCATCTAGATACACTCGTCCACCAAACTGCCAACTCAGAATTAGGCAAACAGGCGCGGCAACGGAGATCATGCGTTGCAAAGGATTGGGCCTCCTCTCTTATAATATACTAGAAAAGTACCCGTCCTACGGACGGTAACCATGAAATTTGTTTTTACGTCAAAAATATCAGGGCACCAAGGTATCCTTGCAACCACACACTTAGGGCTACCTAACCTATGGATCAATAATTCAAGAGGCTTGGTAAACATATATGCCATTGATAGATAAGTTGTCAAACCGGTATTGGAAAGGTGGTGGTGGGGTGGTGTCCATTTATCATATCACTCATGACGAATTCTAATTATTTCTACTCAAAACAATTTTCGTTTAGTAAGATCAATATAAAATACGACATACCATATGTCATTTACACCCGTCCTAATTTGGTTCTTCCTTTTAAAAGATATCATTTATGAATTTTTGTCATTCGGTATGATTTACAGACAACTTTTTAAAGCTAAGATTATTAATGGGGTAGGTTAGAGGAGGAAACTAATGCATTCTACACGAACTGTGATATAACAATTCGTAGCTTTGCTTGCTTTCTCCTCTGCCATTTAGGGATACGTGGTGACGGGTGCCGTAGTAAACGGCGAACACCACCTACATACCCCTAGCCCCCATTGCCATTCTCATCACGCACCCCAACCTAATTGGAGTTGAAGAATGCCGTGAGAGAAAGCTCGCAATCGTTCACTGCGCTGTATTCTCTCTTGGCAATAATGCAATTTCAATAAAACTGCAACACAGTAATCTGCTTAGCATAATTGGCCAACTAAACATTTGCAAGTTATTTGATTGAATAAATGTGGTCAGTTCATATATAAATTTGTCAAAATCGTAAATAGTTTAAAACATTTATTGAAAGAAATATTCTTTATTTTACCAATTTGCGGAATTCAGTACTCTTTACACGTCTGTTGGTAACTTCCTATGTTGTTTTAAAGATGCCCATGAATATTAATTGACCTAAGTTCCGCAGGTTAGGTGCTAAATATAATCATATATATATATATATATATACATATATATATATATATATATATATATATATATATATATATATATATATATATATATATATATATATATATATATATATATATATATATATACACACACATATATATATATATATATATATATATATATATATATATATATATATATATATATATATATATATATATATATATATATATATATATAAATATATATATATATATATATATATATATATATATATATATATATATATATATATATATATATATATATATAATATATATATATATATATATATATATATATATATATATATATATATATATATATATATATATATATATATATATATATATATATATAGCGGGTATATATATATGTATGTATATGCTATCAATGAAATATTTTGGGAATAAAGTCCAGATACGAAAAAAAACGTGGAAAGAATGTGTATGAGTCGGCCAGTAAGCATTTTGGTATGATTCTACCCACAAATTATTTCCAAATGACACTTTTATGTGGATATCCTCCCCCTCCCCCCCCCCCCCAAAAAAATGATAAATAGATAAAAAAAAAGGGCTTTTCTTTGAGCTGCTACGCTATGATTGTTAAGGAAATGTAAAAACAATACTATTTCAATAATTGTTCAAGGAAAACATATTCCAAAGGAGGCACAATCTTCGTTCAAACACGGATTAATTCCAAGCATACCCAAAGTAAGGTATGGCCATGAGGCAAGGTCTTAGCCAGGATTTAGAAAGTGGGTGCCTAAAATTGGCAATTGTAAAATTTTTGGGCGTCCAAATTTTTAAGGGGGGCAACAATATATTCAAATTTCAACCATAAACTTGTATAAATTTATCAAACTAAGGCATGGTATCCTTATAGAATGTCAAGGGAATTATATGGAGATGATAAAATTCAATTATATGCTTGAGATTGACATTTTAAGACATTTTTCACCAAGAAAAGTGGGTGTCCTGAGGGGTGCTTTTGAGGGGTTTGGGTGTCCAAAAAGACACCCAGACGCCCTGCTGGCTAAGACCATGCCATGAGGTGGTTCTATAAAATATACATAGACATTAAGTTCCATCACAATTCATTTTGATAAAGATAACTTTCAAATTGTATCTATTTAAAGCCGGGTAGCTTATATACTGGCTGTATGGAAAACATTTTTTGGAACTATAGAAAATTCCGAATTTTCGTAAGCTCAAATATGCATGTTACCCATGCACCACCGTAGTATGCTGAATTGTTTGGGTTTGTTCAAATGCTCTCTCTCTCTTAGCGCACAACCTTTGATTGTGTTTTTTTCCCAAGGGATGTGTCCGTACGATCTTAGCGCCGATGCAGGCATTGTCCATTGTGTCCATGCCGCCTAAACCTTTTCGGTGCATGCCCAGGTTCCCTTTGATTACCCGGGTAAGCTACGCTACTACAGTGTGCGTGCTTCTACCACCGGACAACCAACAAAGTCCGTGCAGTGCAACCCCATTGTGGAAGCAGAAGTTTAATATCGGTTGTACTATATATCGCCGGGTGGTCAAACCACACCCGGCCGTGCTTGAGGATAAGAAATCAGCATCAAAAGCACCTTTTTGTTTAATTTTTTGAAATTAGTTTACGTTAAGAACCATCTAGATACACTCGTCCACCAAACTGCCAACTCAGAATTAGGCAAACAGGCGCGGCAACGGAGATCATGCGTTGCAAAGGATTGGGCCTCCTCTCTTATAATATAGATGACAGTACATGCATCAAATAGACATCGGCAGTAACAACATCAGGTGCATAAGTATTAAGTAAGGTTCAATATTGTTGAGCTAACACAAAATATGTGTTTGGAGCAGGAACTATGATTTGGGGAAATCTATCATTCCAAGCATGCAATTAAACAAAAGGACCTCCACACAGAACATTTGATTTAGGTAGTTAAATGTATATATACATAAAATATTTTCTTTTGAATCATAAGTTATGAGTTTGAAAGTAATAGCACATGATACTTAGAACCATCGGTAACCTTAGTTGTAAAAATTGAGTTGTTCATGACTCAACTAAATAGAATCTTTGAGATTCAAGGCTCAATTTTTTTTTATAATTTCAGGGCTCAATTTTTTTTTATTCGCAGATTTTAAGTGCTCAATTCTTTTTCACCACTACAGGGAAGTGCGAAAAAAGACACGAAATAAACTCTCTATTAAAGATAATATTGTATATTTCAGGTAAGTAGTGTGTCCAAGTGCGTATGACATTGGCGCACGGGCCGTCCACCGGTGGCGCACTGCCACTGCGGTCGGGGGTGTGGGGGCCACACAAGG
Source organism: Maea johnstoni (assembly GCA_963942565.1). Lineage (NCBI taxonomy): Eukaryota > Metazoa > Annelida > Polychaeta > Spionida > Magelonidae > Maea > Maea johnstoni. The sequence continues at coordinate 30,007,836 of OZ012698.1, forward strand.
CCCCATAGGCCATAGGTTTCTAGATGCTCTAAGATGCATTCTCAGCCTCATCTGAGAGCCAAATGAGTGATTCGAGATGAAAAATACCTCTGTTTTGAGAAATCAATTTACCTTTGTTCCCCCTTTTTGTGTGTGCAAGTCCGTCTGCCGGGGGCCCACTGCAATTGCGGCAGGGGCTCATGGACTCCAGAAGCCAGAGGGTTCTAGATGCTCTGAGATGAATTATCAGCCTTATCTGAGCCCTAAATGAGTGATTCCAGATGAAAAGTATTCCTGTTTTGAGAAAGCAAATTTACCTTTTTTTTGCCCGTTTTTGGTTTGCAAGTCCGTCTGCCTGGGATCCACTGCCATTGGGGCCGGGGTTTGGGGGGTCGCTCAAGGCCACCAGAAGCCAAAGGGTTCTAGATGATCTGAGATGCATTCTCAGCCTTATCTGAGTACCCCAACATTTCTGTACATCAATGTACTATGACCTCATATAATAGCCTTTTTGTCTGCATGTTGCTGTACATGTATTACCGAATATTAAAGTTGTAGGTTACTGTTTATGCCAGTAGCTTGTCACATTTTCTGGATACTTAAAACTAGCTTAAATGATGTAGGTTATAGAGGATACGTGCCGAATGTGTGTTTTTGGGAGACATTCAATTTTTTTTCTAGCACCCTCTCGCATTGCTTTCAGGGGGAAAAGGTTACCTAAAACAGTAAAACTGGCCATATTAGAAGAGCAATTCCTTTCCAATGGTCTGTCAATGGTTTGTAATAATAAATAATAATAATAATTGGAATTTATATAGCGCCTTTTCCATTCATAAAATGTTCAAAAGCGCTGCACATTGTCATAGTTTGAGTCATAGTCAACAACACCTCAATGGGCGAGCCTGATAAGGTGTGTTTTGAGACACTTCTTGAAGGCCTGACACGATGTAGAATCCTTCAGGTGTTGTGGAAGCGCATTCCATAATCTCGGTGCACTAATGGAGAAAGCGCGATCTCCAAATTTGAGTCTAGTCCGAGGCTCATCCAGAAGGCCCTTTGCTTCTGATCATAGATGGCGTCTGGGTTTATAAGGCACGAGCAGCTCCTTGATGTACTTAAGTGCAAGTCCGTTGAGCGCCTTGTATACCCGCAGTAGGACCTTAAATTGGATGCGGAATTTGATTGGTAGCCAGCGAAGCTTGATGAGAACTGGTGTGATATGTTCATACTTCCTGGTTCTCGATACTATCCTTGCTGCACTGTTTTGTAGTCGCTGCAGCTTTGCAATCAAATCCTGTTGTATTCCAATTAGGAGAGCAGTGCAGTAATCCAAGCGAGATGTGTAAATAAGGTATAACATTCTTTCTTGTAGAAGCAAAGTTTATTCTTCATGAAAAGTGTTACTACATCCTTTCCCCAATAGAACTGGCATGTAAACTACCGGAGCCCAATTTTTTTTCATAGAGTCAGCGCTCAATTTTTTCACTGATTTTCAGGGTTCAATCATTTTTTTCAAATAATTTCAAGGCACAATTATTATTTTTAAATTCTATACACGCCTGGATATATAATGGTCAATGCATAAGCGTGAGCTCCGCTGGATCTGCCCTTGTTTTACAAAATCGCGGACATGCGGAGGTTTTAAAAAAAGACCCCTTCTTCCGCGAATACGTTACGCGGGTGCGGCCGCCCTCTGTACCTTAGTGCCTCAGAAAATGCCTCCTGGTGCAATGGGAACCAGTTTTTGTGAAACAAATTGTATTGCAATAGATGGCTACACATATTCTCTTCAATTTGAAAACGTATTTGCCCTGCCACATTGAAAACTAAAACATCTGCAATTTTTACAATCTTCAACTCAAAAACAAGGGAAGCTAAAGATTGCTTATCACCAAAACCTGGAGACTGGTGACTTAAGAAATGAGTTTCAGATTCAGCACAAAATTCTGAGCAAGAATAAATCTTTCAACCTGAACCTTTTGGCCACCTTAGGTTGAGTTAAGGATGCCCGCACCAGTTTTATTTTTGTCCTCAGAATTTTCTAATTTTTGGATATGTTATACCTTGTGGGATAAAACTAAAGGAAATGTAAAAAGAAATTGGCTGTTTGGCCGATATTTTTTTGCTAGAGCCAAATTGTGATTTTGAAAAGTGGCCATTATAGAGAAAAGAGACCGCCAAGTCGCACATTTTTTTATTTTTGGCTCATTCTGGGTTGTTCGCCCACAGAAAAAGAAATTGTGGATCTTCATGAGTGTAAATTTGCATGCAGGTAATGGAGTAGGTCCTCTTTCTGCTTGCGCAAACTGAATTTCAATACGAAATGTATATTTTGAGCCTAAGATTGAATTGGAGGGGTTGAGTCAAAAGTTATCATTTTTTTTCGAAAATGGACGCAAATATAGGGCAACTTATTATACATAATGAATTGTTAAAAAAAAATTGAGTCCGAAGAATTTTTCTATTTTTTGTTTTGTTCTTGCCCAGTAAATTTGCATTCTTTATGTGAAAGAAATTTAGCAGTGTTTCCAGTTACTTCTTTTGCTAAAGAGCTATGAGTGAAGGGGTACGTTTTTTGCTTTTTTATGAAAAGGAAAAGACAACGAAGCGGCCTTTGTTTCCCTATTGTTGTGGCAACAATAGAGGGGAAATCCCTTTGTTGGAGTCGTGTTGCGGCCCCCAGAAATTTCTGTGCTCCAGAACGTATTGACTGTGCTCCGGGACTAAGCGGAATCAGGGTTGTCTAATCTGTGGAATCACTCAGCCCCACCCCGCCAATTTTAGATTATTGTTAATTGTTGAAATATGGTTGTCTATTGCTCCCGCCCCTCTCAAAAGGATAATACTCAGATTTCCCTATTCTTTAAACGGTTAACCATTGAAGCAGTTAAGATCCTACAATACTATATACCAGTGACACCTATTTAGTATTGAACATTATAGACAAACAAAAATAATCTATTGTTTTTTACCTGACACTAGCACCAATTTTGAAAAGAAATTGGTACAAAGGCAGAAAAAAAACTTATATCAAATATATGTTATCCTGACTTTACCCACCTATTCTAAAATGGTATCCTATGAGACATGTTTTGACACTGAATGTTTCGGCTACAGTGATTTTCATATTCATTGTAATTGATGATTTGAAACATTTTCAAGAAATATGTATGATCATTCATAAATGTATAAGATGGGGTTCCCTTGCTAAACAGGGTAACTCTTCTGTACTATTTTTATGAAAATCTGCCCAAAAAAGTCTATTTCACAAACTTTAACCCTCTGTGGTGCGAAAATTAATGCAATGACCTGTCATATTCTTCATGTCTCCTTGTTAAGAGCACTGTATAGACAGTTCAGACTAAATAAAAGTGAATATTAAACTCGACAATTCTGACATATACAAAGTTTTGGTTAAACTTTTTTGTTTCATGAATTCCTTGATTTTGTCCCATAATTCCTCTCTAACACCTAAAAATGTTCAACATGGCAGAACAGTATTTTTGGCAGTTACAGTACCTCTGAGAGGATAAATTTAACAAAGCATTAGGGAGAATGAGACGTTCATGACATAAATCACATTATTCTTTCAGTAATCTGTGAAAAAACGAAGCCGATGATCTCATGAATAAAAGTTGTTTTTGAAGATCAGTGTGCAACGTTTCAGCAAAATTAAACTGAGCTTTCTATAAGTGTCGTGAGACCATACTTTGAATGGCGAACAACTGCATAAAAACGTAATTTTTCTACCCCTTTAACGCACACATCTGGTGGTAGGTCCATGTTTTATTATGGAAAATATCCAGGTGTAGTTGCTATATCCCTCAACAGTATGTTACGGTGGGATAAATGCCCCATCCATCCTTAATGTTCACGTCACCCATGTCTAACCTCCGTAATATGCGCAACAATGGGACGTTTCCCAACAATTGAAAATAAAACTGGTGCGGGCATCCTAAAAGTTACCTGGATCATAGATTTAAAGGCCTGGAGAATTAACAAATTGTTAGCAACCTCGTCTATAATTATGATAATTATGTGCTTCTCAGTAATAGATTAATCACTCCTTATATCCTGGGGGACTGGCATCTTTGGATATATACCTTTCAAAGTAATATTTAGATATATTTGAGATTGGATTATCATATATAAAAGGTGCAACGATATTGGTCAATGTTTTCTCGTAATATTTCTTTATAATTAAGATATGCCCATATGCATGTTAACTGCTCGCTAAGTTAACTACTGCCCATGCTCCTGCTACTTGATAGTAGATGGTGGTTTTCCCTGGTTTTTCCAGATTACTCCATCATTTAGACCTGCCTAGCCATTATTAAGTCTCTATAAGAAAGAAAAAGTGATGATTAAATTTGTGAATGTCAGACTATGAAATAGTTCAGTACCGAAACTCCATCACCCTTTTTACTGATTTCTAATGAAAATAATCTAGATGCTAATGGGTCAAATTTTATACGATGATATGTTAATGAGAGTGTTTCAAACGATTTAGGTTAGGTTGCACTCATAGAGAGGTGTTTTATAAAAAGAGGTCAATCTCCATAGTGGAAGTACTGTGTGAATACAAAGGGCTTCATATATCATACAATATTTTGTTTTAGTTTTCTTATTCAAGAAATCAAACAATAAGCCAGAAATAGATGTCTATAGAGAATGTGAAGGGAGTTCCCTAATCCCTCCTTACCACAGGCTGTGGTACCAGAGATAAAAGATCTTTGTTTGTGTAGATGTCACGTCAGTTAGTAGTGGCCTATATCATAGGCCATTCACAACTTGAATTTCTTAACACATTTTTTATGAGAAAAATACATTCCTGTTGATTTGCCACACTTTTTACTTAAACTAAAATTTTCGCAGGTTGAGGGTGGCCTGTTTTTCCTAACAAAACAAACATTGGTCACAACGGCCCAAATTAGTCTAAAATATGTTGCTTTGACTGTGGTGTGCCATTGGCAAAAAGGGGGCAGCCCAATTTTCCAATTACAGTGAAACCTCGGAATGTGAACAACCCCTATAGTGAACACTTTTCCTTGGTCCCAATTTTTTCTGATACATTTTAGTTTTATGAAGAGTGAACATCAGTGATTGCAATTACAGGGGTGTTCAACTGTCACATTTTCGCGGCACCAGCTTCTTTTTCTTTGACAATATTTCCTCCTATCTAGGATCTGTAGTATAAAGTGCAGCTAAAGAGTAGTGCTAAAAGCTAAAATTACATTAGACAACATGCAATTAAAATATACAGTTATTGGCTCATTATACAGGTGAACTTGGATATGACGGACCACTGTACGACGGATCTTTGCATATGACGGACGATATGCTTGGTCCCAGTTCGATGCATATCAAGTATTCGTCATATGTAATATTATGTATACCACAGATTTTGCATATGACAGACAAATTTTCCTGGTCCAATTGAGTCCGTCATATCCAAGTTCACCTGTAGTTGGTTTTTAGATTTGAGGATAGCAGTTCTCTTCAGGTGTATCGCATATGGTTCTAGGACAATATCCCCCCGGACAATATCCCCCCGGACAATATCCCCCGGACAATATCCCCCCGGACAATATCCCCCCAGGACAAAATCCCCCCCGGACAATATCCCCCCGGACAATATCCCCCCAGATAATATCTCTAATAAAACATGTTTTAGTAAAAAAGAAATTTTTAATTCCAGTGTTTTAAATTATCCCAAAACATGTGTTGGTAAATATATATATATATTTTTTTTAAATTCCAGTGTTTCAAATTATCCTAAATCGTGTGCCAGTAAAAAAAAAATCAAATTCCAAAAAAAAAATTGCAGTGTTTTAAATTATTCTAATTTTTTTTTCAAAAATTCAAAAAAAAAATTAGTGTTTTAAATTATCCTAAATCAAGTGCCGGTAAAAAAATTAAATCAAAACAAAAAATTGCAGTGTTTTAAATTATTCTAATTTTTTTTTTTTAAATTCAAAAAAAATTTAATAAAAAAAATAATATTTTTTTTAATTCCAGTGTTTTAAATCATCCTTAAACATGTGATAGCAGAATTTTTTTACCGGCACATGATTCAGGATAATATTAAATACTTATTTTTATTTGTATTTTTGAAAAATTTTTTAGAATAATTTGAAACACTGCAATTTTCTTTCAAATTTAATTTTTTTTTTACCGGCACATGATTTAGGATAATTTTAAATACTAATTTATTTTTGAATCTTTGAAAAAAAATTTTAGAATGATTTGAAACACTGCAATTTTTTTTTTTAATTTAATTTTTTTTTTACCGGCACACAATTTAGGATAATTTAAAACACTGGAATTAAAAAAAAAAAAAAAAAAAAAAAAATTTTACCAACACATGTTTTCGGATAATTTAAAACACTGGAATTAATTTTTTTTTTTTTACTAAAACATGTTTTACTAGAGATATCATCCGGGGGGATATTGTCCGGGGGGATTTTGTCCGGGGGGATATTGGAACGGGGGATATTGTCCGGGGGGATTTTGTCCTGGGGGGATATTGTCCGGGGGGATATTGTCCGGGGGATATTGTCCGGGGGGATATTGTCCTGATACCATCGCATATATAGTCTCTTGACACTTCTTCCAGTGCAGAGATTCTGTTTCCTCAAGTTGTATGTAGGTTTTTACATCTGGGTGGGTTTGCCTCGAGAATAAGGCCTACTAGTAGTTATCGGGATGCGACTATTTCCATTGTGTCAGGCCCAAGTATGGGTAGAAACCTTGCCATATATTTGTTTCTGATGTCTAAGTATGCGTCACATGATGCCAGGAAATGGTTCACATCCTCCCTAGAGCCGTCGTCACAGAGTGGGCATAGGTCATTTTGCTTCTTACGATGAAGTACGGCCTGTAGTGGGTAGACATCTATAAGGGGGCCGACTTTGATATCGGCTCTGGTGACTTTGAAGGGGTTGTCTATACCTTCCGGCGACCTATGCGGTACTCCTAGGCATGGTTCTGAATTAAGGTATCAGAATGTGGATTTCGGGATTGCATCCTGTGCGATTTCTGCATTCACTACGGTATGGACAGCCGCTTTGACTTGCGTTTTCCACTCAGTTTTCGAGGGCAGGTTACAGGAGATATCGTAAATGGATGGGTCAGGAGATGGTATTTCTGCAGGACCTTCTTAACTCCTATGATCCATGATGCAGAGGATGCTTTTTTCATAGCATACTGGCGTATGATTACCTCTTTTGTGACTTCAGAGTGCTGAGATAGTGGATTTTTTAGGTAATCCAATGAGATCTCAGGGACTTCCCATGGAATAGCTCAAAGGCTTTAATGGCAGAGTCTGTTAGTGTGATTGCCTCCAGGCCATATAGGGTTCGTGAGGGGCACATACGTGTCGTAGAGATTAAGTGAGATAGAGACCGGCAAGCTTTTAGTCCCGTGTAGGTCTGATCCCATCAGTGCATATAGAGTACGTCTCGCCAGCATGATGCACTCTTTGACAGTTGGTGCAGCTTTGATCTCGTTTAATACTGAGGTGTACGAGTTGTGTCTTTGCGAGGATGACTTCTCCATTGAGGTCCACAGCTAAACTGTCGGTGAGACAGCTATGATGTAGAGACTCTTTGGAATTGAAAGGATGGATTTTGTAGGATGGATATGGAAGTGTTCTGCATTGGCGTAATATTCAATGAGTGTGATGATTCCCTGTAGGTCCGCTGGATTTGAGGCCAACGCCAGCATGTCATCCGCACGTGTTGGACTAGGGATACATTGACTGCCAATACCGTAACCAAGACCTGATTTCCAGATGAGTTCTAGTAGGTCGCTGAGATAGGTTATGTAGTTGGCGGGACTAGTTAAATTATCCCTGGCCGTTTCCTTGTTTTATGTGGATGGTGTCTGATGATCGCTTTCCCTCCTAAGTTGTTCTGAACGTGAGATCTTTGTAGGAGTCAGCCTTGATAGACCATCAGGTGCCATAGACGCCAATTGAATGGAGTTTGTCGAGGAGGCTCGCATGTTGGATGGTATCAAATGCCTTCTGGATGTCTAAAGATGCACAGAAGAGGATCTTCCCCCTATCCTTCGCTTTAGCAATGCTTTCTGTGAGAAGAAAGGCAGCGTGTAGGCTGGATTTGCCTGCTGTAAAACCAAATGGGGTGGATGCGCGATGGAGAGGCTATCTTTTGATGATCCTGGATGATTTTGCCGATTACTTTCATGATGACTGGTGTACTAGCGATCCCCCTGTAGTTCCCAGGTTCGATCTTAGATTTCCCCTTTTTGTGTACTGGATGAAGAAGTCCTTCTTTTAGATAGATGGGAACTTTACCAGTTTCGAGGATGGAATTTAGGTTGGGAGCGAGCTTGAGGTATTGGCCACTAAGTCATAGGTATCTTTCGCTTTGTTGAATTTTAGGGATTGGATGGAGTTAATCACTTCCTGTTTGGTAATCTTCATTGGCAGAGAGTTTTCCTCAGCGGTGATATTAAGGAAGTTTTCCTGTGCTTGCTCTTGACGATGGGGGTGTATCCACCACCTCCACTTGGAGTGGCAAGTTCGGAGAAATGTTGGTCCCATGCAGGTAACAGGTTACCAGAGTTCAGGTTGTTGTGGAGAATCAGCTCTTTTGTATTAATTGACTTGGAGTCTCGTTGGCTGCGAATTAAGTTGTGAAACAGTTTTGAGTCGTCTGGTTTTGCGTCCATCAGTTCTTGTATGTTGTTACGTCTATCTCTTGCTGCATGTTGCCTGACCGCTCGACGGAGTAGTTTCCGAGGTGTACGAGTTCTGTCTTTGCGAGGATGACTTCTCCATTGAGGTCCACAGCTAAATTGTCGGTGAGACAGCTATGATGTAGAGACTCTTTGGAATTGAAAGGATGGATTTTGTAGGATGGATATGGAAGTGTTCTGCATTGGCGTAATATTCAATGAGTGAGATGATTCCCTGTAGGTCCGATGGATTTGAGGCCAACGCCAGCATGTCATCCGCACGTGTTGGACTAGGGATACATTGACTGCCAATACCGTGACCAAGACCTGATTTCCAGATGAGTTCTAGTAGGTCGCTGAGATAGGTTATGTAGTTGGCGGGACTAGTTAAATTATCCCTGGCCGTTTCCTTGTTTTATGTGGATGGTGTCTGATGATCGCTTTCCCTCCTAAGTTGTTCTGAATGTGAGATCTTTGTAGGAGTCAGCCTTGAATTAGACCAACAGGTGCCATAGACGCCAATTGAATGGAGTTTGTCGAGGAGGCTCGCATGTTGGATGGTATCAAATGCCTTCTGGATGTCTAAAGATGCACAGAAGAGGATCTTCCCCCTATCCTTCGCTTCAGCGATGCTTTCTGTGAGAAGAAAGGCAGCGTGTAGGCTGGATTTGCCTGCTGTAAAACCAAATGGGGTGGATGCGCGATGGAGAGGCTATCTTTTGATGATCCTGGATGATTTTGTCGATTACTTTCACGATGACTGGTGTACTGGCGATCCCCCTGTAGTTCCAAGGTTCGATCTTAGATTTCCCCTTTTTGTGTACTGGATGAAGAAGTCCTTCTTTTAGATAGATGGGAACTTTACTAGTTTCGAGGATGGAATTTATCACCGGGGTCAGGAATTCAGCTATCAGGTTGGGAGCGAGCTTGAGGTGTTTGGCCACCAAGTCGTAGGTATCTTTCGCTTTGTTGAATTTTAGGGATTGGATGGAGTTAATCACTTCCTGTTTGGTAATCTTGATTGGCAGAGAATTTTCCTCAGCGGTGATATTAAGGACGTTTTCCTGTGCTTGCTCTTGACGATGGGGGGTATATCCACCACCTCCACTTGGAGTGGCAAGTTCGGAGAAATGTTGGTCCCATGCAGGTAACAGGTTACCAGAGTTCAGATGGTTGTGGAGAATCAGCTCTTTTGTATTAATTGACTTGGAGTCTCGTTGTCTGCGAATTAAGTTGTGAAACAGTTTTGAGTCGTCTGGTTTTGCGTCCATCAGTTCTTGTATGTTGTTACGTCTATCTCTTGCTGCTTGTTGCCTGACCGCTTGACGGAGTAGTTTCTTGGCCGTTTGTCTTGATGCGCTGAGTTGATACTTATAGTTGGGACAACCTGCTTCACTCAGTGGGCCATTTTTGATTGTCTCCATGCATTGGCAATAATAGGACTCCAAGGGGCTTTTATTGGTTTTGGTCGACTAACAGGTACTGCAAATTTGGCGTCATGATGCAGAGATTGGATGAGATACTCGACAGCTAGTTCAGTATCTCCGTGATGAACGCCTGTATCAAGTGCTGACTTGAGCGTGTCATAGTAATAACTGTCGTCGCATTTATCCCACACAAGTCTTCCAGGACGTGGCTTGTGTTGTGTAGGTGTCTCACGTTTAAGGTTTTGTCGAAGGAAGAGCTTTGCAATCAAGGCTTGGTGAGATGATGTATTCAGGTGGTGATTGCAGGGATGCTGTATTCTACCCTATCCATGAGTGCCATGAGATGTGAATTCAGGAAGACATAGTCAATTCTACTTGAGCCTTTTCCGCTATGTTGAGTGAATGTGGGTTCAGTAATATGGATGGGCTCTCGGAAGCCATGTTGTTTTAAGAAGTTTTGTAAGTATTATGCCCTTGACTAGATTTTTTTGTTGATATCTATGTTGACATCTTCTACTAGTAGAATGAGTTTGTCGTCGTATTTCGATCTCGATTCTGAAATCATCATTGGTGTCTCTGCCCCTAAGGGGTAGATAGACGTTGAAGAGAATGATGCCTGTTTCCTCGGGCTGTGTGCTACAGATTCGGTGATTCTCATCTATCAGAGAAGTAAATTGGTTGCTAGGCCAAATGTTTGCAGTACCTGCACTTCCGCGGGAGTGATGAGTCTGTTTGACAGGATCATCATCGTCCAAGCACTTGATTTGGTGATCATATTTTTCTGGGAGATAATGGAGAGGTTGCTGATAAGAGAGTAGCCATGTTTCCTGTAGGCTGGTTACAGATGGCTGATGGTCTCTTAGTAGTTCTAGTAGATATTCTTGATTGGATTTTACTCCTATGTTGAGCGAGATCACTGATAAATCAGCTAAGTCTGGAGCAGATTTGTCAGGCCGCGGTCTAAAAAATGATTCGATACTGGATGTTTGCGTGTCGGGGTAGGCTGGACCGGGTCTCTACCATTACTTACTATTGGCGGTGACTGGGTCAGGGGTGAGTTGCTATCAGGGATGACACCATCATCCTCCCCCTGGATATCATGCTCCACCATGAGGACCGTGTCATCCGGTTTAGCTTCATGGGTAGACAGAAGAGTTGGGTGGTCGGTGGGGGATTCATAGGAGGTTGTTGATGTTTGTTAGGATGCAGATTTACCATTGGGATAGGCAGTGGTGCAGACATGTCTGGTAGAGGGTTGCTGGGCAGCGGTACTGATGTGTCTGGTAGAGGATTGCTGGTAAACATGGAATGAGGCAGCTGGGGCAATACTGGTGGTTGATCAGACTTATTGTTGGGTTGGCCAAATTGCGTAGATCATTGGATTGCCGTTCCTTCTTGAGCTCATACTCCAGTTTGCTTATCAGTACACGAGCTGCAGCTAATTCCTTAGACATCTCGTTGTTATTATTTTTCCGTCGGTGCAGGGTCTCTTCCCATTTGGTAAGATCTCTTTGCTTTTGTTGTAGTTGTTTGGCAAGATCTTGTATATCTTCAACTGCATCTGTATTGTCGGGTGGTGCTAGTGAGGAATGCTGGATGTCGGATTGTACTTGAGTGGATGTCGCCCCCTGGAGGAGAGGACGGTCACGCAATGTTGCAGGATGCTGAATGTTGGGTTGTACTTGAGTGGATGTCGCCCCCTGGAGGACAGGACGGTCACGCAATATTGCAGGATGCTGAATGTTGGGTTGTACTTGAGTGGGTGTCGTCCCCTGGAGGAGAGGACAGTCCGGCAGTGTTGCAGGATGCTGAATGTCGGGTTGTACTTGGAGTGGAATGTTTCCCCCTGGAGGAGAGGACGGTCACACAATGTTGCAGGGTGTTGGATGTCCGGTTGTACTTGAGTGGGAGAAAAGACGGTAAGGTTCACCAAGTGCAAGATTGTCTTGGCTGACGAGGCAGGTTGGGCATTGGTAACTAAAATGAGTCACATGAGATGTGAAACCAGGTGTCACAAATATCACAGGCGAGCACTTGGTCTTCTTCATTCAAAATTTTGTCACATATTGGGCAGTCTGTGTTGTCATCTTCCCTTTCATAGATTTCTTCATCTCGAGAGGTGTTTAGATCAGATAAGGAATGTACAGGCCCTGGAGGGGGGACATAGGTTTATGAGGCAGAGTTTTTGATATGTTTATGCCCTTGAGAATTCTTGTTCTTTCTTTTCTTGCTATAAACTTGTTATTGTAGGCAGATAGCTTTTTCTGTGTTTTATTTCTTGAGCTCCTACCTTTACTGTCTTTTACTGACTCACTCTGCTCAGGCAGGGGGGCCTCCATGACAAGGTTGTTGATATACCTAGTCAGGCTTCTGTCAATTTCTATCAAGTTACTTCTTAGTAGAGAGATAAAGTCTCTGGCATGCTTGCCATTAACAACAATCTTAGATGAGGCCAGGTAAAAGTTGACTGTAAGCCAGGGTATGGGTAGATCCTTCTGCATCAGTGACAGAATGTTTTTGGATGTTTATAGAGTCATAATAGCAGGATAGGTGGGATTTCACTTGCTCAAAGATCCCAGTGTTCATAGTGAATACATGTCCACCATGTTTGTTTTCATAGGAAATTGCAGGTCTAGTAATGGCATCTTTCTTCTTTCTGATAGCCTTGCTCCTTGTCATGGTAATAATCACCCCTAATTTGCTTATTGGTAAATTGTGCTTGCATATTCTGACGACGTACTGCTGCCCTAGTGATAGACATGTTGTTAAGCACTGGTACTAGGTTGACTAAAACCACAGATACTAAAACCACAGATAAAGAAGCAGGATAAACTGTTGACTTGAGGTAACTGTTCTGTTTTTTTGTCTTTTTTCAAGAAGTCATAAGTTCTTTTCCACGTTGGCGACAAGCTTGAACTAGTTAACCTCTGTCCAATAGATGGCTCTTATACATGAACTGGTATGAACAGGTCAACTGCCACCCGGAATTTACATTTTTCATCACTTGGACTAATAGGCCATCAGGGCAGGCCCCTAAATTGTAACCAGATCAACAATAAAAAAATCAAATGGCACGTTTTCAAGCCTAGGTAAGGCTCATCAGAAATACAAGAAATCAATGATTTTCATTTTAAAAGAAAACTTTATTGAGTATAAAATCTAGAAACACATGTCATAAAACCGCGTTATTGCATTCAAAGAGAGACAGTAGGTGTAAGAGTGTATATATCACAGATTGTTCAAAGTTGTCCTGAGTAATACTAGTATACTATACATCTGGTAATTAGTACATTAGTATGAAATGAAAATGCTTGGCAATATAAACGGACAGAGATAAAATGCCAATTTCACAATCTTTATGCGATTTTGCACAATTGCAAAGATGCATTGGAAAAATATATCCCATGGAATACCAGGTAAAGAGTTAACCCTTCCAATGCTGAGGCCACTTTTGTCCGATACACAAGGATGCAAAGATTTTTGAAAAAGCATCTAAACCCTGTCATGTTGGTATTCATTAGATAGCTCTCGCTGAGTACTCTCAGATGAGTACCCATTTGCTAGGGTTTCAGTCATTTTCCAGGTTTTCTGCATGTTTTTGTAATGGCCAAACTAGCCACCAGCAGCAAAAGTTAACCAGGCAAAGCATGGAAGAGATTGTAAAAGAATAACAAGTTTTTCTGATTTGCGCAACCACATGGGACACATGTTAAGGCATTGATCAAGACAACATGACCTGGAAAAAGGTTCAGGAAAGACAACAGGTTTCTGAACTCATTCATGCCAATAGATCTAACCGAGTATAATCTGGGTCAGTCCTACTTTTGGAATTCTATATTGAATTCACAAAATATTTGTGGTTGAGTTTATAATTGGACATGAGCAATATTCCTTCTTCAAATATTTTATGAAAAATGCTGAGGTGAAAGAGATATCATCAAAATAGTTATTGTGACCACAAAATGTTAGGTAAAAAATTCTTTACATTTGTTACAAAAACAACAACGTTAGGGAGGCTATATTAAAATACAATAGTCAGTAACATGATATCATGCATTTGGTAAATAAAATATAATACTATGTGACCTTGTAAATAAATTTCTCCAAATGTTAACTTTACATAGAGTTAAAAAATAAAAGTGGCATTTTTATGATAGTGCGCAACCCAGACAACCAAGGGTCCAAGGCAAGATGAAATGCTCAGCTAATAAGAAATAGAACATTTAATTGTGTGATTGTAAACAGGGTCTTAACTAGGTTTTATAAACTGCGTGCCCAAAGTTAATGATTGTAAATCTTTTGGGAGTTCTATTTTTCAAGGAAGAACACAATATACTCAGATTACAACCATAAACATGCATTTACTTAATGAAATAAAGCATAACGCCCATATACAATGTCATGGTAGTTATATTGAGGTGACAAAAATTCAATTATATGCTTGAAGTTGACATTTTAAGAAATTCCCTACAAACATTTTTGGGTGTCCTGAGGGGTATATTTTGAGGGCTTGGGTGTCTAAATGACCCCCAGATGCCCTGCTGACTAAGACTCTGCCTTTAATCATATCAAAAAGATACAATGAGCTAGGCTTAAAAATTCACTTTTAACATTGTTCTCAGCAGATAGCTCTCAGTGATTGCTACCATTCATGTTTATACTATACTGAAGTCACTGCATCATTCATTAATTTCATTTGATAAAAAGCAAACATTTGAGACAAATCTAAAATACTAATCATCTAACACCAGTTTAGAATATTGATTATAAATGTATTTTCATTACCATATTATAATATCAAACACATATATACTTTGCATGCAGGTGAATATCAATACTAATTGCTTTGGATTTAGGGCAGGGGTGTCCAAATATTGAAATCCTGTATCACAGACAATTGGTCCTGGAGCACAGCAAGTTTGGGTAGGGACTGTGCAATGATCATTTTATATATTGTCAAACATTAAATATTGTGAAACCACAATATCAGCCTTTCTAGCAATACTAAAGACCTAGATCAATAAACCGCTGGTATCAATATATGGAGTTTCTACGTTTTCAAAACATTAACTCCATTCAAAAATACAATCTAATAGACCTAATTGATCATGCTTCCCAAGAACATCCTGTGTTAAATGGTAATAAAAGTTTTCGTTCTGTCACACGTTTTGAGGCCTCTGTAGCACACTGTCTCAAGGGTATCGAAAACAGCCCTACGATTCAGTGGTGAAGATGAAGATTGGCTGTCTTTTCATTGGCCACCAGCCGCACTAGTTTCTCTGGTTGGCGACTCTGGCCGATGATGAAATCGGTGAGATTCACCCCAAGATTGTTGAGATTCTCGTAATGGGAAATGAGCTGCCCGTCCTTTGCGGTCATACTCGCGATTTCTGCCAGTCTGTTCTGCTTGTGATGCTCCGTTTTCCTGAAGTGGTTCTTTGTCTCAATTCCCAGCTGGTGCTCTGCCTGAGACCTGTAATTCAGATTGAGTTAATGAATTGATGAGAAAAGACACATTCCCGTTAGGCTTGTTTATCAATACATTAATGATAATTTCTCAAAAAAATAATTGTTTGGATCTATAACAGTTTTGACAATTAATTGGAAATGAAGAATAATTTTGCAAACAAAAAAATAAAGAAGAGAGTTGGTTGTAGTATTCTGATGAACATATCTCCCTGAAATGTTTTCCTAATTATGCTTTTGCCTTTAAGATTTCATCAAAATCATCCGACTGCTTTTGGCCACTGTGAGCATTGTGTTTAAGGTGTATTCTTTATCTATATACTAGAATAAGCCACTTTGTAATACATAATAATTTCACAAGATATCTGATGGAGAATTGTTTTTGGGCTGTGATTAATAACATTCCTTCCTCTTTCTTCATGACATTAGAATAAGTCACATTATAATAAATTCTAAATTCTCTAAATATTTGAAGGAGAATTGATTGTTTTCTTTCCCCTTTAAAAACATACTACTTTAGTTTGTGACACTAGTGGAAGCCAGTTTAAAAAAAGCATAATTTCTAAAAAGATGCAAGGAACTGTTTGTTGGGTTGGATGGCAGGGGGGGGGGGGGGGGTCTCAATAGCCATCTAGGCACCTTATTATAATTTTTCTATTCAGGGGTTGTCAAACTAATGCTTATGACAAACAAGACTACTATTTCTGTTTGGTAATTTTACCTTTCCATTTTCTGTGTGTGCTCCAACTCTGTCAGTTCCATGCTCTGCTCTGTAAATTGGTAAATAGGATAAATAGTTTTAGAAATCTTGAGAAAGCTACATACTTTTACATCAAAACACCTGCATCTATCATATCTTTGGGAGACTAAAAATATATCTTACATATTCTATTTGACTTCAATTGAACTCAATCACTATTCATGGAAATAGATTAGAAAAAGAACAAAGAACATTTCCCTTAGTATCATGTTTTAGGCCGATACTTATAATGATAATAATGATAATGATGATAATAATAATAATAATAATAATAATAATAATAATAATAACAATAATAATAACAATACCGTAATAACAATAGCATGATGATGATGACAATGATACTACTACTACCACTACTACTACTACTACTACTACTACTACTACTACTACTACTACTACTACTGCAACTACTACTACTACTACTACTACTACTACTACTACTACTACTACTACTACTACTACTACTACTACTACTACCAATGACAAAGCCATCACTCTAACTGTATATCCTAAAATTCCTCTCTTATTGATCTTTTTCATGTTGATTTTCATATTGCATGCCATGAAAACCTATAAAACTATAATAATGTGATCTTACCTTGAGCAATTCTCTCCGCCTCATTCTTCATCTTCATATCAGTCATGGCCTGCTGCTGTTCCTCAGTCTCATACTGAAGTAGATAAGACACAAATAATCAGGTATTCATCCAAACAACTGCACAGATCCCTATTAAATGCACCCCCCACAATAATATTTGGAATTTGGGAATGGCATAGTGATTAGTGACCTTGGAGGATAACCTGGCTAAACCTCTCTTTGAAAAGTCCTACGTTTCTTTAACCTTAGTAAGCACAAATTATAATTTTCTTCACAATTGTCTGATTTCATTATCTCACACACAGCAAGCATGCATGGTTCTCTAGGCTTTGTAACCACAAACATCTCTTAAAAATCACCCTTTGGGACACCCAATATATTTTGTGAGGAATTCCTTATGTCATTTTCAAGCACATAATTGAATAATTTTCACCTCAATGTAATTCCTATGGCCTTTTATATGGACAGTATGCTTTATTTCATTAAATAAATACATGTTTATGGTTGTAATCTGAGTATATTGATGTCTCCCTTGAAAAATTGTATCCCCAAAATTTCAAAATTGCCAATTTTGGACACCCACTTTCTGAATCCTGGCTATGTTCCTATATAAGCATGTGTGGTATTGAAGGGGTTAATTGGACATGGTTTAACCCTTCCAATGCTGAGGCTACTTTTGTACAGAGCACAAGAATGCAAAGATTTTTGAAAACCATCCTGTCATGTTGGTATTGAATGGCAAGCTCTCACTGAGTACTCTCAGATGAGAACGCATGTGCCAGGGTTTCAGTTATTTTTCTGTTTTTTTTGCATCATTTTGTACTGGCAAAATTAGCCACTAGAAGGCATAAGGGTTAAAAGACAATCACATGTGTTACTGATCATCATGACAAGTGCAGATTTGGTACTTACGGCAATTTTTAACTGTGTTCTTGTCCTGATTGCGTCATCGTGCATGGACTGGAGTCTGGGACTGGCGTAGTAACCTCTGAAGACGACCTTGCTGACCTCATAGCCGATCTTCTTGCAGCGCTCCAACAACTGCCTGTAGTTGTGAAGGTCGTTGAGGTCACCAGATTTATCGATGAACTCCATGTAGGTCAACTTGGACGCAAAGGCGATGACATCAGCACAGAGGCAACTAAAAAAGAGATAGCAAATCAGCCATGGATTACTGTACTCTGTCAAATGCAAGATCAATTGTTCCAATGTCAAAAACGAGGGGTATTAACCCTTCCAATACTGAGGCTACTTTTGTCCAAAGCAGAAGAATGCAACGATTTTTGAAAACCATCTAAACCCTGTTGTGTTGGTATTCATTGGATAGCTCTTGCTGAGTACTCTCAGATGAGTACCCATGTGCAAGGGTTTCAGTTATTCTTCAGGTTTTTTTGCATTATTTTGTAATGGCCAACAGCAGCAAAAGGGTTTGGTTCCTCCAGATATTTTTGTCTGGATCTGTGATTCTTTTGATGTTAACTTTGAAAATGAGAATGCTTTTTATAAAATATGTCAAGGAGAGCTTTTGGAACTGTTCCTTCAAATACTTTCCAAGCACTGTTTTCACTAGAGAGATTCATCAAAATTGTCAGGCTGCTTTTGGCCGCAATGAGTGTTAATGGGTCAATAATGTTCCAATGTCAAAAACGTGGGGTCTTAACCAACTAATGCTTAAGATTCCCTCTAGAACTTGTCATCTAGATCTAAGTTACTTTTGATAATAACTAAGGAATTAAGACTGATTTTACAAAATATTTGAAGGAGAGTTAATGATATTGTTGTGATAAAAACATCTCCTTCAAATATTTTCCCAAATATGCTTTTGCCAATAAGATTTCATCAAAATTGCCAGATGTTTTTGGCTGCGTTGATTTGTTAATAAATCAGAAACGTAGTCAGGACCTGTCATGCCTGTCTGATGGACAGTCAGTTTCCTGAAAACCTCTTAGAAGAATTTTCAATTAATACTTCTTTTTTTTAATTTTTAGAATTTCTTTTATTCAATATTCAACATTAATACTTTTTGGTAGGACTGTCATTGACATCCATTTTTTTTCGATTCGATTATTGACATTTTTTTTTCGATTCCGATTATTTCGATTCGATTTTAAAAAACTGCACTAATAGACTCTGTTATAAATTTCTAATGAAACACCTATAAAAGTTATTTTATTATTCAAGGAGAATTTTCTTCATCAAATTCCAATAAGGGAATTTTATGTATTATTATGAATTTTAAAAAAGAGGAGTATTTGGAAATTGGAAGCCCTTTCAAGAAAGAGTGCAAATGATTGCCAACTTTCAAATATGTACATTGGAGTTGGTCATTTGTTGTCAGGGAGGGATTTTCTTGTTCAATAAATTCTAATGAGGAAATTTGAAGTATCATTAAGAAACTCAAATACGAATATTCAATGTAATAGTCAAAATCATAAACAGCCTTCAAATATGCAATCACTTTGAATTTGAAATGAGAAAATTTTATGGAATTCCTCTCAAAGGAGACACAGATCATCCAATTAAATTTACATTATTTTGTATTTAAATTTTGTGTAAGGCCTAAAAAAAGTTGTTTGTTTCCTGTAACCCTACCCTAACAAGTTTTTATTCAAAAAAATCCCTACCCTAAAGTTTTTACCTCCCTCCCAACTCCCAATCATCGTAAAGCATGCATAAAACACACATTTTTGACCAAAATATAATGCAAAAAAAAGTTTTTTACTGACCTACCTACCCTATTTTTTTCGGACCGTTACAGGAAACAAACAATTTCTTTTTTTAGGCCTAAGCTCCAAGTTGGCCAATCACATATGCAGTCAACGCTTTTGCGTCAGATAGCACTAGGGTTTGATGAGTGGTCAGGTTGATACTGATAATACTCACTTGATAAAATCTGCAATGGGATCCTGAGTTGCAAGAAGCTGAAAAGATTAAGAAACTCATGCAATAAAGTAAATAAACGTCCTATTACTAAGTAATGAATTCTCACATAATATAATGTGCACTTTTGCAAAAATCTATAATTTGAAATTTCAGATCTGGGGAAATTCCATTCGATGGTTCTTTTGAGTGTTTTGAAGTACAGAAAACCTTGCTTACCTCAAACAAATAGGGACCAAGCAAATGTGATTGAGGTAACCAAAATCTGAGTTATGTCATTAACATTCCAGTAGATAGGAATGATTCAGAACCAGAGCTTTTGTCCAGGATATGTTAACCCATTCACACCCAGAGCGGCCAAAACAGGCCTGCCAATTTTGGAAATATTTTCTAACAAAAGCATTTTTTGGAAAATAATTAAAGAAGAAATATTCAACTGAAGTCGAACAACAACTCTCCTTCAAATATTATTTGAACTTTCGCTTTATTCTCAAGTTTTTTTTAAAAGTATGAGAGTAGCAGACTATACTTTCTAAGAACTCTGAGTGTGAATGAGTTAAAGTCTGAAGTAGGTGAGCAAAGTTGTTTTCTGTACTTAAATGAAGTGTGTCCAGTAATTTTGAATTCCTTCGGCTACTTAACACATTTATGCCAGCGACAACCAAAGATGTCTTGATAATTGTGGTGTTACCTCTCTTGGTGAGAGACAGTGAGCATTAAGTGGAATTAACCTAGATCACTCAGCTATCAGGTCAGGCCGAAAAAGTATAAAGACCCAACACAATTTTGAATTGCTTGATCACAGTCAGGAGCACTGAATTCCAGCATGTTTTCCTTTTGCATTCTCATATAGAATTACGTAAAAGCTTGAAAAATTCATTACTTCAATAATATAGTGCAATATTTACAATGTAGTTCCAAAAAGTTAAAAAGTAATTGGTTAACTTATAGCTGGTGTGGTTGTTGCCATATCTTTCATTTTCAAACAATCTCCAGCCAAAATAATGGCTCCCTTGATTTATCCCATATGCCATTTTTAAATGATATTTTTCAAGGATAATTCTAGGCATGCGTGGACAAATTATTGATGGCACATGGGTAGGTGAGACAGCTGTCAGTGACTTGGAGTTAGGCAGTGGGTATCCCGGTTTAGCCCACCACTTACAACTGTGGCTAGTCATGACTGGTTCGCAACTGACTAGTCAAACTTACAGAAGAAAAGTGACAATGATTGAATTCCAAATTCCATATATGGGATATCAAACAGATTATTGGTCCGTGAAATCAAGCGATTCCAACCACTAGTGCCCCTCACTTACCATTATCTCAATATCTTTAAGCTCGTAAAACATCATCAGTTTGATCCTCAGCAGGGCGTCATCTGCAGTGCGAACTTCATCGACCTTAGGAGAAAAACAATATAAAATTAGTAAAGGAATAGATTATGGATCACCATAATGGGTTGCCTAACCCATCATCTGCAGTACGAACTTCATCAACCTGGGGAAAAGACGATATAAAATTAGTAAAGGAATAGATTATGGATCACCATGATTGGTTGCCTAACCCATCATTTGCAGTACGAACTTCATCAACCTTGGGAAAAAACAATATAAAATTACTTCAAGAATAGATTACGATTCACCATGATGGGTTGCCTAACCCATCATCAGCAGTACGTACTTCATTGACCTTGGGAGAAAAACAATATGAAATTACTTCAGGAATAGATTACGATTCACCATGATGGGTTGCCTAACGGATCATTTGCAGTACAAACTTTATCTACCTTGGAAGAAAAGTAATATAAAATAAGTTCAGGAATAGATTACGATTCACCATGATGGGTTGCCTAACCCATCATCTGCAGTACAAACTTCGACCTTGGAAGAAAAAACAATATAAAATTAGTTCAGGAATAGACTACAATTCACCATGATGGGTTGCCTAGCCAATCATCTGCAGCACAAACTTCAACTGGCGCTGACAATTATTTGCTTGATCGAGCATACGGTAGGAAGGGCTTTTTTGACCTCACAATCATTCATGAAATTTCATGATTAATCATTAACGATTCTATGTCTGAATGATGCAGGTGAAATTTTTATTTCCCTCGGAATCCCTCCACCTGGAAAAAAAAGTGTAGCATGAATTAAACTGATGTTCCAAACCACTACTAAAGTACCTGCTTATTTTCCCTCAATGACGGCACCCCTGCAACTGATTTTGTTTCCACCATTGCAGGAGAATCAACATTGATTTCATGCTGAGAGGATCAATTTTAGACCTTTTTTCTGATGGAGGGTAAAAATAACATCTTCATCACCCATTTTAAATGTGCAAAGTACGCATTAACTAAATTGTCGCAATACTACGCGGTATACAGAAGGTGTATTAAAAAAAAACTCACATTATAGTAGAACTGATCTGGTATGACTTGGAGCTTGGTAAATGTCAAACCACCTGGTATCATTCTGGTCTTATTCGCTGGGTCAGTACCATGCCAGGAAAACTCATGCATCCTGAAGAACAATAAATAAATAACAATGAACTTGCTCACACAACAAAAAGCCTTATGTTACCACAGGTCTACCACTAGACCCGTGGCAGAAATGGGGTAAAGTTTCAATTTCAAAAGTCTGACCACAGGTCAGTGGTAGACACATGGCAGACATGTGGTTGATCATTACCACAATTCTATCATGGGTCTGCCATGTCTCTACTATAATGTGTGATTAGAATGTGGTAGTTATGTAGCACTGCCTAGGCTTAATATGTGTTAAGAATGTGGTATATACATGGCAGACACTAAGTTATAGATAAATCACTACTAGACACACTTGTACCACAGAACAACCTAGTTTCTGCCACATACATGTGTGACACAAAATGTTCCAATTTTTTTGTGTAAGGGCATCAAGCAACAAATGTGGTACTGGGTGCCTAGTAAATATTGTGATACAATTCAATATTGAAATTTTCTTAGATATACAATATTTCAACAATATTGCCTGCTTTACTATGCAGGCCTATTTTGTCAGTCTGATAAGAGTGTTGAAATCTTTCAGGCAAAAGCATGGTTGGGTAAATTTTTGATAGAGAAATATCAAACAAAGACCTACCACAACTCCACTTCAAACATTTTGTTAAATCACTCTTAATTATCATATTATTTTCTAAATTATCCTAGATCCAGACAACAATTTCTGGAAGGACTCTAAAGCATGAATGACTTGTGCATGTCATGGGAATTATGTTGGGATGCAAAAACATTCAATTATCTATTTGAAATAAACATTTTATGAAATATTAAACTCACAAAAAAGTTGCGTGTCCTGAGGGGTGATTTTTGAGGGTCTAGGTGTCCAAATGGTGCCCAGAAGCCCGGCTGGCTAAGACTATGACACTTATGACATCAGACTCAATGGAACAGTGGCAAGATTGGCGGCCTGAGTGCTGGGAGGCATGGGGTTCAGAGTTCAATCCCAGGCCGTGGCAAGTAGGGGTTTGATACTTTTATAAACTGGGGCAAGCACCGAAAACCTTCATTTCTTACTCTTTATTGTCTGTTGCCCAGTTACAGGGAGAGATTACTTTGAAGAGTTTCACATTCATTTCATTTCATGATTCATACTTTCTGTGTCATCTGCATATACAAAAAAGAGCTCTCCTTCTTATATGTTTGATACACCCTTATTTTTTTTAAAGACTATAACACTTACTGTTACTGCAAGAACTGTAATAATTTGGATATTGAATGTGGCTCTAATTCTACTCTAAGTTATACTTTGACTGTATTTCTATTCTACTGCTATTATAGACTATGCCTATGCTGGCTATACTGCATTGCTGATACAGTTGTATTTCTTGTTGTAGTTTTCACGTGCAAAAAAAGCTCTGTTGAAATCATTCCTGCCAAGTTTTGAGTTTTGACTGTCCCAATACTAACCATTCATTGGCTTTTGGTATGAAGACCTGCGGACCATACTGTAGGTACCTGGTGACTCCCGCCCCCTTGTCCTCCGGACCATACATCACCAGAACCTCATTAGCATCCAGATTAATTCCCTCCGCTGTCGAGATGGACAGATGGTGAATAGGATGGCAGTACATCGTACATGGCCTAAAAGAAATAGATAAGTTGAAATACAATCACAACTTTAATTCCTGAAACGGGCACATTACACAATAGAAGTACACTTCTCAATTTATCAATTCGCAATAGCAGTGAAAGAAACTCTAATAATGGTGGTGTGGCGTAGGCAGCAGGGGCTTAGCCGTAATGTGTCCAGCGTGTCATTTGGACATGCAGAACACTGTTTTTTGACAGTTTGGACACCCAAAAGTTTATGTCAGAATTTGCTAAAGATGACTTTTCTTAGAAGATAGAAGATGTAGAAGCTGTAGTGTCACTTTTATAAGACACACAAAGCAGTATCTGGCCTAAAAAAGCAAAATCTGTAAAAGTATATGTTACATGCTCGGGGCTGCTCTCTAGGCCTCAGCATGTAGAATAATATACTCAGACACTTTGTGTGTGTGACTTAGCTTTATTGTAGCAGATCAGAGAGAGTGAGCATACGCATGCTCCGTGATACAGTATAATAAGGGAGGCTTTATTATTTAAGTTTAAGGGAGTGTTCATTATATGATATTGTAACATCCTTCCTCTTTTATGAAAGAAGTCTACCTTATAGAATTTACCTTAGTACATCAGTAACATGATTGATAAACTTTGCTTGCATTTACCAGTGATATAGCTTATAAGCCTCGAATTCTTATTTCTATGAATAATGATTCTTTAACTCTGATTGGAAATTATAAATGTTCATTTTCCTTAAATATTCAGTTCAGTTAGGTTAGAAATTCTAATAACTTTGTGGTCATCATAAGTTCATGTATAAAGTTCTTGTTAGAGTTCATAAACAGTTCTTGTGTGATTTTCTGTCTAGTTTCTGGTAGTCACATACAGTAATGTTCTTTGGGGAGCTTTGTAGAAACACAGTTTTGTCACTTTTTTCTAATCTAACAATTGGAGGAGAGGTTACTAGCACATCACTCCATAAACACAGACTTCGCGTCGTGTTTTCTAACTATATTGGTGATTCATTTCTTTTCTTCTTTTTTTTTTTTCTCGAAATGAAAAGTTCTTTCTTCATTTTGTGAATCACTTCTTTGTGTTAACAATGAAATCACCAAATCGTGAAGGTGGTTTAGACACACGTTGAGATCTCCGTGGAGCTGGTGCTTCCATTTTCACTTCAGTGTTGCTCACCGCTGATTTCTTTGGTGACTGCAAGACCGAGGTATTTGAAGTAGTATCCTCAGGCTTATTGTTGAGTTTAGTGGGCTCAACATTCATAGGTTGCATTCTGATTTCTCGATCGGTTGTTGATGAGCCTTCATTAGATTTCTTCAAATGCACTCTGTTGCGTCTGTAAGTACCATCATCGGTTTCTACTTCATAGGAGCGTTCGTCAAGGCGATGTTGAATGACTCCTTTGTTCCATTTTTTCTCTCCAAGCTTAAATGGTTTCATTCTTACCACATCACCTTCACAGAGGGGTGGTAGATCCTTTGCTGACCTGTTGTAGTAGGTAGCCTGTTTATCCTGACGGGTTTTCAGTTTGGATCTTTCAGATTTGATATCCACGTGACGAGGTTCCAGTAGACTAGCAGCAGTTGGTAGTAGAGTCCTGGTGCGTCGGTTTAACATGCGTTGAGCAGGACTGCTATTGACTCCTTGTGTAGGTGTATTTCGGTAGTCAAGAATAGCCAGATATTGATCTCTTCCAGAATCCTTGGCTTTTTTCAAAAGTTGTTTTGCTACTTTAACGCCAGATTCTGCCTTGCCGTTGGATTGTGGGTAACCTGGACTGCTGGTCAGGTGTTCAAAATCATAGGTTTTAGCAAAGTTCTCGAATTTTTCTGAAGAAAATTGAGGTCCGTTGTCACTGACCAATTGTTCTGGAATGCCATATCTAGAAAAGTGATTTTTCAGTTTTCTGATCACTGTTGCTGATCTGGTGTCTTCTAGTCGATCAATTTCCCAGAAGTTGCTGTAGTAGTCTACAGTCAGAAGGAAATCTTTGTCATCCATTTGGAACAGGTCAGTTCCAACTTTTTGCCACATCCTGTCTGGGACTTCATGGCTCATCAAGGTTTCTTTGCCTTGACTCGTTTCATATTTTCTGCATGTTTCGCAGGAGGAGATATACTGCCTCATGTCACTTGTCATGTTTGGCCAATAGATGCATTCGCGAGCTCTTCGTAGACATCCTTCTATGCCCAGGTGAGAACTGTGAATTTTCTCTTTCATGATACTTCTCAGCGACTCTGGTATAACGACTCGTTCACCTTTAAAGATAAATCCATCTTGTAGTGAAAGTTCGTCTTTACTGCTGAAGTAAGGTGTCAAAAGTGTGTGAACTTTGACTTTAGATTCTGGCCATCCATGTAGTATGACATCTTTCAGGAGTTGCATGGTTTCATCTTGTTGAGTTGCTTCTCGAATCTGATTAAGCCTTTCCTCCCTGATCGGTAGAAATTTAACCATATTCACTCGCTCAAACTCAGTCTGTCCATTCAACTCGAGTGGTAGATATGCACGAGAAAGCATATCTGAGGTGAACATCTTAGTTCCTTTCTTGTATCTCACTTGTATGTCGTAGTTGTGTGTACGCAGCAGCATTCTCTGTAGCCTCCTTGGAGCTCGACATAGGGGCTTCTGTATTATTGTTTCAAGGGGCTGGTGATCACTGTACACAGTGACTCGACGACCATACGTGTACTGATGAAATTTCTCCAGTGCATAGACAATTGCCAACATCTCTTTTTCAATTTGTGCATACCGAGTTTCTGTATCGGTAAGTGCTCGGCTGGCATATGCTACTGGCTTTCCATTCTGTGTTAGAACAGCACCCAATCCTCTTTCACTAGCATCACATTCTACATCCAGTTCTTGGCTAGGATCGTAGTATGCTAGGACTGGTGCTTTCATGACCAATTCTTTAACCTTTTGAAAGGCTGTTTCTTGGGGGTCATCCCAATGCCACTCTACATCATTCCGTGTGAGCTGTCGAATTGGTTCCATGACATCAGATAAGTTTGGCAGGAATTTTGCCAAGTAGTTGACAAATCCACTAAATCTTCGGACTCCAGCTACATCTGTAGGCTTTGGAAGATTCTTGATTGCCTCTATTTTGGACGGATCGGGTCCTAGGCCATCTTTAGTTGCACGGTGACCTATGAAACATATCTCCGATTTACGAAGTTCTGTTTTCTCTTTATTCAGCTTGATTCCTTTATCTCTGCATCGCTGTAAGAGATTTTGAAGGCTCTGGTCATGGTTTCTGTTGGCATCTTCTAGGGTCTCACCCTTGCCATATACTATTATGTCATCAGCTATGCACAGAACACCATCTAGACCTTCTAAAGCTTGATGAAGACGTTTCTGAAAGATTTCAGATGAAACGCAAATACCAAATGGTAGGCGGCGCCACTTGTATCTTCCAAACGGAGTGTTGAAAGTGGTAAGTCGGCTTGATTCTTCATCTAGCTCTATGTGCCAATATCCTGATGCCAGGTCTAGTTTTGAGAAAACTTTTGCCTGCGCTAGTTCAGGAAGCACTTCTTCGATGATCGGTAGTTGATAATGTTCTCTTTTCAGAGCTTTGTCCAATTGACCTGGGTCGATGCATATTCGGAGATCGCCAGACTTCTTTGTTCTTGTGACAAATTGGCTGACCCAGTCAGTTGGCTCATCCACCTCTTGGATAACTTCCATTTTCTGTAGTCGTTGAAGTTCCTGTTTCAACTTCGGTTTTAAGGAAACTGCAGTGCGACGTAGTGGAGCTATCACAGGTGCTACAGTAGGATCCACCTGGAGATGTGCTTTGCCTGGCAGTCTGCCTATGCCACCATCAAACACATCAGCATATCTCTTGAAGATATCATTTTTGTCTTCTTCCATTTGACTTTCAGTCAAAATATTCACTTGTTTGAAGTGATCAGTGTTCACTGTTATCAACTTCATCTGCTGGGCTGCACTGGCACCAATCAATGGAGTTAGTGATTCTTTCACTACTATGAATTCCACTGAATATTTCTTCCTGGTCTTGCTATTCTTCACTATGAGTCTGCAAGTTCCTTCAGGCTTCAGCTTGTCCCTGTTCCACATTTGTAAGACTTTAGATGTCTTTTCGATCTTGTTGGAGCCTACATACTTTTTTGGCAGTATGTTTACAGTAGCTCCGCAATCAACTTGGAATCGGATAGGATTAGCGCCAATCTCCATTTCTGCAAAGATGGATTTCTTGTTTTTAGATGTGATGATCTGTCCCACAGTTTCAACTGTCTGAATGAGTTCTACCTCACTGTCATCAGAGTATTCATCATCATTGGTCACAGCATTGACAGATTTGCGAGAGGTCCCTTTCTTTGTGCATTTCTTTGCAAAGTGGTTCTTCCTCTTGCACTTTTGGCATACTTTGCCCCATGCCGGGCATTTTTCCTTAATTTTCTGGTGTCTGAGACCACAAAATTTGCAGTCAATTTCTCTTGAACCTCCATCGGTTTTCTTTTTCGAGAAGTTGACCTTGTGGATTTCCTCAGCTTGGCCACCCATAGACTTCAGTTGTGACGAAGTAATTTCTGCACTCTTGCATATATCAATGCATCTTTGTAGAGTGAGATTTCGCTCTTGGAGAAGCTTCTTTCTTGTCTGTTGATCCCGGACTCCCAGAACCATTCGATCACGAATTAATTGATCGTGTAGGCAGTCGCAAAAGTTACAAGATTTCGCCATGGTACGTAACACAGTTGTGTAGTTCTCAATGGATTCTGTTGATTCCTGCGATCTCTTGTTGAACAGGTATCTCTCGTAGATTTCATTGGATTCACCAATGATGAAATCATCAAATTTTTTTATGATGATTTTGATGTCATCCCTGTTTTCTGCTTCTGTGTATACAAATGTATTGTACACCTTCAATGCGTCTGGGCCAATAGAGTGTAGGAATAGAGCTATCTTGAAATGTTCAGGTTGTCTGTTTATTCCTGCAACAATTGAATAGTTCTCCCACATTTGTTTCCACGTCTTCCAATTGTCAATTGTGCTAGCACTTGATAGATCTAAAGGCTTGGGAGGAGCAATACCCTGCATTTGCATTGTGATCCCTGGTGGGAGGGTATTCTGATGTTCCCCGGCTGCCTCAGCCGCGACTTCCCCTGCATCAGCCATCTCAAGTGGCTTGGGTACAAAGTCCAACGTTTTATTGCCCAACGGAATGTCCTTGTCTCGGGCTTGCTGCTATACAAGCAGTGCTTTTATGCTAGTGCTGCTATGACTTCTACGGAAGATGGAATGTTCATGCTACAATTTCTTCTTTTTATCTTAGATTTAACGGTCTCCTTTAACACATTTTGTTCTATATGTGTTAGTGCACCGCTGCCACCATGTTACATGCTCGGGGCTGCTCTCTAGGCCTCAGCATGTAGAATAATATACTCAGACACTTTGTGTGTGTGACTTAGCTTTATTGTAGCAGATCAGAGAGAGTGAGCATACGCATGCTCCGTGATACAGTATAATAAGGGAGGCTTTATTATTTAAGTTTAAGGGAGTGTTCATTATATGATATTGTAACAGTATAGGGTCTATCTTATTAGTAGTATGTATTTTGTACCACACTTTGGACACGCAAAAGTCTATGAAACCTCTATTTGGACACCCTGTTTCCAAATATCGGCTAAGACCCTGGTAGGCAGGATGGAAGTTGGAAACTCTAATAATGGTGGTGTGGCGTAGGCAGGATGGAAGTTGTAGCAGTAGCAGTAGTAGTAGCAGTAGCAGTAGCAGCAGCAGCAGCAGCAGCAGCAGCAGCAGCAGCAGCAGCAGAGAGAGAGAGAGAGAGAGAGAGAGAGAGAGAGAGAGAGAGAGAGAGAGAGAGAGAGAGAGAGAGAGAGAGAGAGAGAGAGAGAGAGAGAGAGAGAGAGAGAGAGAGAGAGAGAGAGAGAGAGAGAGAGAGAGAGAGAGAGAGAGAGGAAGATTTGACATAAGTCAGTAGTAAAATAGGGATAAGTCAACGGTCTGCCAGAGCTGTTAAGAGAGGTATTTTATCTTTGCTGGGTAAATAATTAGACCCTGTTTGAAGGGGTATTACTTTCTTACCCTGCTTTGTGCTCCACTTCTCCATTGCTATGCTTGATCTTAAGATACTGATTCTGATTGGCTGAGAAACACCTCATGTGTACTATTTTCTCTCTCCATAGGAAAAGCTGAAAATACATGTAACTATTAGTAACCACTATCACTCAGAAATGCATTATCACACTCACGCACACAACCAGAGGAAAACAAAAACTCGAAAATTCAAGCTGAATGAATTTGATTCACTTCTCAGTGCAGAATTCTAGACAAAGGTTTCTTAAAAATTGAATTTCAATTCATAATGTCAGATGGTGAGTAACTTAACATATGATTGATTAAGTATATATTGGTGCATAGTAAGACAGAACAGTTTTGAAATGAAAGTCTTCATTAGAATAAAGATTGTGATGAAATAGCTTTCTTGCTATGCAAATTATACACTTGAGTACAGACATTTCGAATCATGTATGAAAAATATAAATACATTCAAATAAAACATATTTTTGAATGGCTGCTTTCTTCTAGAAAGTGGAAGTAAATAAGTTATAAACTAAAGGGGAACTGGTGATCAGAACACGACCCACAATCTTTCTTCAATATATACTTACTCTTTCTGGTCCATGCACAACTCTTGCAGCTCCTTCAAATGAATACACAAGTGCCTACAAGAGAATAAAAAAATGTTATACCATTAATGATAATTTAGATTCTTGTACAATTGGAGGAGCAGTCTTTGCTCTAAAATACATACATGCACTATGAAGCCTTCACTCAAACTCAAAGCAGCCAATACATTTTTGATTGGATCTTTCAGAGGAAAGTATAGTTTAGAAAATTTCTGGAGAGGAATTTGTTATCTGCAGAGGGCATCCTTGTTTTAAAAGGAGGGAGGAGCATGGTCTAGGCCAGCAGGGCATCTGGGTGTCTTTTTGGACATCCAAACCCTAAAAAAGCACTCCTCAGGATACCCCAAAAGATTTGTGAGCAATTTCTTAAAATGTCAATCTCAAGCATATAATTGAATTTTTTCATCTCCATATAATTCCAACGACATTGTATAAGGATATCATACCTTATTTTGATAGATTTATACATGTTTATGGTTGAATTAAATCTGAGTATATTGTGGTCCCCCTTAAAAATTTGGATGCCCCATAATTTTACATTTGCCAATTGTGGGCACCCAGTTTCTAAATACTGGCTAAGACCCTGGGGAGGGGATTGGTTTTTATGTTGATTTCAATGTAGCGTATGTGAAAAGCACTGGACCTTCATCAGCACCTTGCCTCAATCTTTTACAAAAGCAATACTGTGGACATTTACTTCTTATCCAACTCAATTGCCGGTTGGAAGTGAAAAGAGTCTGATATAGTCTGTTCAAAACAGTGATGTCTTTGATTTGTGGTGGCAATCCATAGACCTAACCATCACTGGCATCAGTGACTGAAAAGAGGGGGAATATGTTTCCAAACTCTTTGTACGTGTCCAGATATTAGCAAAACGCTTCCTACTTGATTTTGGTCGGAAGCCTATTATCATAGTTTATAGAAGATGACACTTAACCCCCCCCCCCCCCCCCCCCCCTACACAATATCAGAAAGGGTGCTAGGGTTTTGGTACTGAACTAGTGTACGGCTAAATCACTCTTGGAAAGATATAATGGTAATACCCGTAAGTGATAAGTAATAAGTGGGAGGGTATATATCTGTCACTCGTTTCTCACTTGTTCAATGAATGACTGTTATCCAACCGACTCTCCTACCAGATTTCTGCAATATTTTTGATGACATATTTTTAACTGTTGCTAAGTTGCAAATTCATAGCCTAGGAGAGGGGGGGGGGGGGGGGGGGGTGTGGTTCAATGATGCCCTCAATCTTTAGACCAGCACCTGACCCTCAGCAGCACCCTACCGCCTGGTCAAGCTCAATTCTCACAGTCAAGAGTAATGAGACCAATGGTCAAGATCACACACACACTGTGACTTTGTAAGTATGTGGTGAGTGGTGTAATTTGTAAACAGACTCATGCAGTTACCACTCATTGTCAGTACTTACTGCTGCACCAACATCCAACGTTACCCATCCAATCATAGTTTCTGGTCTAAGTCGGGTTTCTTATGCTTAACAATATAAAGCCTAGCAATGGACAAACACATTCAGCATTAGTGATTCACTGATCACCCGATTCTAATTACGATATTGACCAAAACATGCAACCATGACTAAACACGGAAGTGAATGAGTACCAAGCCTATTCATCGTCACAGCCTCGTTTTCAGATTTGAAAGCCTTCCTTTTTAATTCCACTTCCGGAGCTGTTGGTCCGTCGTAGATTCTGTACCAAAGAATCCTCCCTCATCCAGACAAAATGATTATCTTCAAGGATGCAATCACAGGTTTGTTTTAGATGAATGTTTCTTCTACCATTTGGTGATATTTTGTCTCGCCGATGAGCCTCATTGAAGGTTTATTTCAATCTTTCTTTCAGGGGATGAGCTCTTCTCGGACACCTACCAAATGAAGTTGATCGAAGACTCAATGTACGAAGTGACTGCTAAAGTAAGTTTACGAATTTTCTACTTCTGCGAATAAATGCCAACGACTACTCAGTTCTCCGTACAATAGATTAATGATCTGGCATCTGACACAGAAATCACAAGGATCCACTTGGCCACAGATCAAACTTTGTTTATAACATAATTTTTATGCTAAATTATACTTGAAAAACAGATGACACCAAGTAATACCAACCAAGTTCAACAAGTGAACAACTAGAAAATATGTTTCATGAACTTTTTGGATGTCCTGTTGAAAACAGGCTGTAGGAAATGGGGTCATCTTGCACTATACAACCTTAATTCTGGTACATAAATAGTTCAGACCTAAACCCGGTCTGTTTACCTTTTCTGTTATATTGACAGTGGAGTTGTACGGGCCTTAGTTCAATATTGAAACTTAACTGTTGAGTCTGTTCGAGCTGCACTCACGGAGGGAGATCAACTCACAGTGTGCAACATGATCACTTGAATTTGGTAAATAAAAATGGCAATCGGGCAAGCAGAACAAGACCCTAACTTGCCCTGCTTGAAAGTTATGTTTTGGGCATAGTGGTACATAACAGAGTGGCGGGGCAAGTTAACTTAAGGGGCAGCTTGCCCCAATCTGCAAAAAATGTTATAGGGATTAAGTTAGTGATGGAAAGCTGTGTGGCGAATTAAGCCGAGGATCTGCTGACAAGCCCATTCAACCCCCTCAGCCCTGTATTTCCCAACAGAGTGGTCTGGTATAGGCGCTATCTCTATGACAGAGATTGTGGTATTTCCTTCAAGTTTAGAAAACCTACGCCGCAAACTTGTCAATCCGACACAATTTTATTTCCCTCAAACCTGTCTTCCTCTAAAAAATATGAATATGAAGGGTGTCATTCATTGTCTTAGGCAGGATTTGGAAACAGGGTGTCCAAACGGAGGTTTCATAGACTTTTTGGGTGTCCAAAGTGTTCACACTACTAATGAAATAAACCCTATATAATATAGGGTATTATATCTACAGATATTGCTTTTTTAGGCCAGTAACTGCTTTAATTGTACTGTAGGAGAGACACTACATGCGCTATCTTCTAGAATTGTCATCATCAGCAAATCCTGACCTAAACTTTAGGGTGTCTAAACTGTCAAAAAACAGTGTTCTGGATGTCCAAATGACATGCTGGAAGCATAGGTGGCTAAGCCCCTGGTGTCAAGGACTCATTGCTGTACTCATTACTACTCAACATGCTGAACACCAGTACAGAATAATCCTGAAACAATATTATGTATCACATCTGTTTCCTTTTAAAAAGATAAAACTTGGCAGACACATCCAGAGGCAGGAAGCTGATGTCATACCAGCACTGAACAGGGTTCAAAATGGAGATTTTTTTCAGTGAACTCTCATGGCAGGGTCTAAGCCTGGACTAAGATGGCAGTGCCGAAAATGGGACATCCAGATTTTGTGTTCTCATTTGCTAGATAGTGCAGGACTGGATGACCAAGGACCAAAATTTGTTATTTCAGTATAATATGGTTAGATGTTTATATAGGCAATATGAATTCAGCATCAATGAGTAACCATCCATGCTGGCTAAGACTATGGTCCAAAGTCTAGGTGCAATTCGGGCGCCTAGGCTGACATATTCTAGGCGTAGATTAAAAAAACAACAGGTGCATCGGCGCCCAATTCCGATGAGACTTCTGTAACTTTTTGGTTCCTAAAATCATTAATGTTTACTGTAAATACAAAGTGAAATGGATGGATGTAAAGCTCATGTTTTGTTTGTTTGTTATTCAGTACATCACCAGAGGCAAGGACTGTGATGTTGATATTGGTGGAAACCCCTCGGCTGAAGGCGGTGATGATGAAGGTAAGTACGTCTTGCTGTAGTGTACAGGTTCCATCAAGAAATGATGAGGAGAAGTCCTAGTGGCGAGGCTATAGAACCTCTAAATGTTAACAGGGTTTAACATGTCAGAATTCTTACTACTATGGATGGGGCCTTAATTTTCACTAACCCTACCAAAAGTGCACTAGCACTACCTGAAATTTTGAATAGCTTGACTGAAAATGTGTCACTGCAATGGGATCAAAGAATCCCATTGGCTTCAGTTGTAAGTTTATGCAACTGTAGCAGCACTTCGATAATGGCTCTTAATCTTGTAGTATTACCCGCCTGTCAGGCTTTTTTGGCGGAAACGACCACTAGTGGTGGGAAAATCAATGATTATAATCGAGGCCTACTCAGTTGCCTCTTTTTTACCGAATTATCAATTATGAAACTGGCTATCAATTAAAATAATACCTAGGCTTGGTAACCCTGATTATTTCACGCCCTGGAGTGATTTAATGTTTCAAGATTCTTCATGATTTTTGTCTTGTTTTGTTTCAGTGGAGTCTGCTGGAGCGGAATCTGGTCTTGATGTAGTGCTGGATAACAGGCTTGTGGAGACAAATTTTGCTGACAAGAAGGATTTCCTGACTGTCTTCAAAGCATACGTGAAAAGGTATTTTCCTCTTTTGAAGGCTTTTTCTGTAGAAGGTTCTGAAAATATTGTTTAAAATGGGTGCATACAAAGATTCAGTCAGGAAACATCAGCAGAAAGCCTTTCTGGGTAACAGGTTATAGGAATAATTAGCATAAGAAAGATATTTGGGAAGGACAAGTAAAGGTTGGATCACACATGCGCTGTAGGACTTTGAAGTTAGCTAGACAATTGAGGTGTTCAGGCTTAGCATACAGATACCTGATTTCAATAAGATCTGAGCGGTAAGAAACAAAATATAGTAAAAACACAATGGAGCATGGTCATGTTTTCTGCTGATAAAACACTTTATGTTCATACTAAACATGCTTGTAAATAAGTCAGTCTATAGAATAAAATTATACGTTTGGTGTAACTTATAGATTTCCATTTCAAAATATTTCATGAGAATTGTAGGTTGACCACTCTTGCATTTATTTCTACAAATGTTTTCCAAAGCAGGTTTGAACTGACTAATATTTTTGTGAACTCAAATAAGTTTTGTTATTTAGAAACACTAAGTATGAAGAATTGGCTGAATGTTAACATTTATTTTTTCAGCATCGTAAAACATTTAGAAGAAACTGATCCAGACCGAGTTAGCACCTTCAAGGAAAAGGCCCCTCTGTTTGTAAAAAAAGTTAAGGAGTCCTTCAAGGATTTACAATTTTTCCAAGGTAAGTAAACAAGGCTTTCAAAGTCATAGTGCCTCGCACTTAGTTCATTGTGCTGGGCTACTAGTCCCTTAAAAGTTGACATTCCCGTCTGAGTTGACTTACCAGTCCAGTGTAGTACCAGCAATGGTAGATGGCACCACCTGTTCCTCCTGTCTAGAGTTTTAGCCAGGATTTAAAACGCCTGCCCTAAAATGCATTCTAAAGAAATTTCTGGCTGTCCAGATTTAGCTTTTCAGCTACTACAATTCCTTAGTTCAACTACAACTGATAAGGCCTAAAAAGAAATTCTTTGTTTCCTGTAACAGTACGAAAAAAAATAGGGTAGGTAGGTCGGCGAAAAATTGTTTGCATTATTTTTTTGGTCAAAAATGTGTTTTATGCATGTTTTTTGTTGATTGGGAGTTGGGAGGGTGAAAAAAATCTTAGGGGAGGGATTTTTTTGAATAAAAACTTGTTAGGGTAGGGTTACAGGAAACAAACAACTCTTTTTTTTCTAGGCCTAACCTATTGAGTCAAAAGGAACAATTTTCAATTCAGCCATGTCTTAGAAGGTGGTCTGTTAAGAAAAAAAAAATTAATACCCCCAGAAAGCCAAAATTGAATATTCTTTATTTATTTTTGCCTGTCTGAAAAGACAGGCTGGACAGATCCTGGTTAAATCCCTGCAGTACCATCTCATGTGGCATCACACCCAAGCTGAGCCCCCTGACCATAAGAGAATTGTGAACTAATTTGGCCACCTTGACCACTTGATGCCTGGTAACAGAAATATTGAAAGATAGAAAAATATATATGCATGGAAGCCTAGATATCTAGGCATGTAACCTGTCATTTACACAAAAGACCACCTGAGTAACTTTTCAAGATTTCCTGGGGGGCATGCATATATCTAGGGGAGCATTTAGTGACCCTGTAAAAAATACACCCCTTATAAATCAGCCTTTTTGTGTTCTATACCTCCTGAAAGTGTCCAAAAATGCATCTCAGAGCACCTAATTTTCAAAATTATTTTGTGGGGAGCATGCCCCCCGACACCCCTAGAGCTAGCTGCATGCTGACACATGCCGTTTGTTTGAAGGTAGCTTCTGGTCTCCCGTGCAAAATAGTACCTTCCCCAAAATTTTGCAATGGGCAATTTTGGACACCCAGTTTCTAAATCCTGGCTCAGACCCTGATTGTGTGGTTTGTGCCCATACAATCAAGCCCTACTGCTGACTGCTTAGTTAATACATGTCATTGGCCTATGCCATAAATAGTCTTAAATGGCTGCTGCCAAAAGCCCTTATTACTTGTGTTTTAGGATGTGCTTAAACAGCTACAGGCGAACTTGTATATGGCGGACCACTGTACGGCAGACTTGTGGCTATGACAGACGATATGCTTGGTCCCAGTCCCATGCATATCAAGTATGTGTCATATGTATATGACAGATTTTACATATGGCGGACCAATTTCCCCGGTCCCATTGAGTCTGTCATATCCAAGTTTGCCTATATATACTTCTTAGCAGAAGTGGGAACTTGGATTTAAGAAGAGAATATGCATAAGAAACTATTTTGGCCTGTTTCAATCATGGTGTTATAATCCTGAAAACTGTTCTACACAAGTGAGGCAGCCTTGTTTGACTTTGTATGTTTATTATTTATAGGTGAATCCATGAACCCTGATGGCCTTTCTATCCCTGTGGAATGGAGAGATGATGGCGCAGTACCAGTAATGATATTCTTAAAGGATGGACTTATTGCTGAAAAAGTGGTAAGTAATGATAGGAAGTTTCAGATTTTTACTTAACCCGTTAGTGCCATTAATGCTTAAGAGGGCCTCTAGAAAATGACGTCCGGATAAATACATTTGACAAAAACTTTAGAATTGGAAATGGCTATACAAAACATTTAAAGAAAAGTTAAATCTAGTGTCCTAACTAACTTTTATTCTTTAGATATTCTTCCGACTGTGCTTTAGCTTGAAAATTTTCATCAAATTTGTCAGGCTGTTTTTGGCCTTAATGGGTTAAAGCTACTCTAAGGCAGTGACTTAGCCAGGACCTGTCTTTAAGACAAGCAGTTTCCTGGAAAACACCTTTTCAGACAGGCAAACATTTCTATGATAAATTTTCAATAAACTTTCCCCAACAAATCATCTTCTAAGACATGAAATAAGTATAAATTGCCCTATTGGACACAATATGCTATTCAATTTATTAAGTAAACGCAGGCATAAAACAGCCAATTTTGGGCATCCAGTTTCTAAATCCTGGCTTATATCCTTCACACCGCTGTTTGTTTTCAATATTCCCTATAGTGACCATACTGATATATTTTCCTATCTTCATTTTCAGTAACTTCTATACTATTAGCCAATTTGCTTCATTATTTGGAGCCAAGAAAGAATCAAGACCAGAATATTTAACTACAAACGACTGGCCAATGTCTCAATCTACCAACGCTGCATTGGAAAACACTACAACATCATATTTGTACTTTTCCCCGATGCCAAAATCAGCCCAGCTTCTTCTCATTTGCCATATATGACAATGGGATATGTAAGTGAACAATCTGTTCGCTCAATCGACACCTATTATCCTGATCAGCCGTGAACGGAAGAGAAGGAATATCTTCTAAGCTTGGATGCCATCATGAAATTGCTGGAAGATATACCTGAATTGGAATGATGCATGAAATTGATATTTACACATATTTAACCTCATTGGTATTCCTTTGATGGTGAATATAATAAATATGATCATCATACATATCTTTGTCTTGTTGTGTTTGCTTTTCTGATTATTGCTGTCCCATTTAACCCATTCATACCAGAAGTGATCTGATTATTTTGCTAATACAGTAAACCTGGCATACTTCGAACAAATAGGGACACGTAAAATTGTGTGAGGTAACCAAAATTGAAAATTATGTTATTAGTATAGTAGATGAGAATGATTTTGTTTGGGGTACGTGAAAGTGTTTAAAAGTGAAATGCTAGTCAGAATCCAACCCACAATTCTTTCAAATATTCTGCTAGTTAACAATTTATTTCATAAGTTCTCTTCAGAGGTGCCAGAATTCACTTTTCAATATAGCTAGGGATTGAAAGATGTGTGGGTATTTTATCGAAGCAAGAACTTTCACTAAAATTTAGGCAATCACTTGCTCCCAATATAACTATCCAATGGCCTTTAAAATTGGTCAGTTCACTCAAATTTATCAATTACCGTATTTTCGCGCGCATAAGACGCAGCCCTTGTTCAGGCCCTCAAAAAGATGTATAGACCTTAGCTTTATGTATAATACGCACCCCCCCTTCGGCCCATGTCTCTAGGTATTTTCTAAATACAAATGAATGAAATGGGGGTCATCTTACTAACTAGCATTGGATTCGGTCAAACATTACGTTGATTGTAATAGGGGCTTGGATATTCATGCAGTGTATTGTAATTATTGTGCTTAAAATAGAACCGGCTGGACAGGTCCGATATAACAAACAACAGTTTCACAGTTAGAGACGTGCTAAACATGTTAGAGGCACAATTGAAATGAAATCATACCAGAGCATCAATTCTGATACGGGTTGCGGTAATGGCTGGTCATCTATTTGTGATGTCTGTGTGGCCTGGGCACTCAACGTAAAAGACCCTAGATTTCTAGCTTTGTGTATAAGACACACCCCCGTATTGAGTGTAAAAATTTGTGTAAAAAAGTGCGTCTTATACGCGGGAAAATACGGTACCTGGAATATTAGGAAAAGGCACCCCAAGGTATGTCTATATACAGATACCAAAATATCTCGCTGACACTAGGTAAAGATCTGTAATAAGGTGTCTTTGCTGACAAGCAATGCCATTATGTACATCCCTTGTCTTGTTACATGTGTGTGATATCTGGCTTATTCACTGATCTGACCTGAGTTTATTTCACTCCAGGTTTAGTTCTGAATAAATCCTCAAGGGGGACTCACTCTAGTTGTAGTCTGTATTATCAACTAGTACATCCCTGGCATCTGCCAAAGCTTATTTGGAGAAAACATACTCACTTTATTGACCACTTGTCATTACAAGGAATTCCATGGCATTTGAAAGATTTTTCCAAGTGGTTCTTGATCATTTGCAGTTAGTTCTACCTCCAACATCATCTATGGTCTAGAATATCTTGCATAAAAGGTTGACCCTTATATACAATCAATTTCTCCAGATTTAAAACTAAGTCCTCCAAATACCATTATAAATCCAATAATACCAATATCATCAAAATCGAACAAACCAATGGTTTACATCATCAGCAAATCACTGAATATCTGAAATGATTTTTTAAGTGGTTCATGAGACACCTTACAGAGAAGGTACACTAAATCAAATCTTTTAAGGTAAATGTCAGTAGAAGATCACCCTAAAGATTTGCGCCATCTTCTGTGGTTCTAGACATTGTTTGCTGACAGGGTGTACACTGAAGCAGGTTCTTAGCCAGCAGTTTTTTGACATCATTTGGAGACCCAGACCCTAAATAAGGAGAAAAAAATGAGGACATCCTATTTCTTTTGTGAGGTGTCTTAGCATTGTTTGGGCACCAAACCCTAAAAACCAGAAAAAAAGAAGAAAAATGAGGTCACCCAATTTCTTTTCTAAGTTGTCTTGGTATCATTTGGTTACTCAAACCCTAAAAAAAAAGGACACCCTATTCATTTTGTGAGGAATTACTAAATAAGTCAAATTCTAGCAAATATTTGAATATTTTCACCTCAGTGCAATTCTCAAGACAAAGCATAGGGGATATAGGGGGATACATGCAGGACAATACTCTGTATGGTTTGTTACCTAAATATATTCTACTCTACTTGAATTTTTGGGGGCACCCAATTTCTAAATCCTAGCTAAGAACCTACCCTGAAGTAACACTTGCACATCAGCCAAATAGATCATTGAATAACCTTAAAAACAATTCTAAGTAAACCAAAAGGTAGTTGGTGCATATAAATATATCAAAAAGTGTCATTGATTTCAGTTGATTTTGAGAATTTTTAGGTAGATGTAGGATACACCTTTGTCAGAGGTTCTAGAGGATCGCTGCAAGAGCCAGGTCACCTCGAAAATATGGTCTGGGTACTCATCTGAGAGTACTCAGCGAGAGCTATCCAATGAATACCAACATGACAGGGTTTAGTTGGTTGTAAAAATATTTTTGCGTCCATGTGCTTAGGATGAAAGTAGCCCAAGCATATGAAGGGTTAATGGAAAACATGAGCTAGTGATAGGTCAATGATAGACTGAATTCTTAAGTTGCATAGTTTCATTTGACTAACCAAGCGATTAATTGAGATTTGATATTATTGAATATACCTCAGAGGCTTAGACGAATATTCAGATCTCGTTGGGGGTCACAGCAGGGGATCAACCGAGATACCCTGCTTGCAGTCAATGGGCATGCTCTATTCTATTCAGTCTGGTCCATAATGACGCGAATGCAGCACTATTCACACAGCTGAACACCCACAGCAGTAACACTCACACTGTGCACTGTGCCTAATGTGATTATAGGGATTAAGATCCACCGCTGAGCATTGGTGATGATTTATAGGTGTTTGTTGCAAAAGCTGAGGCAGCCAATGCCGAAGCTTTGCAACAAACACCCACGGCGAGGTCTATAAATCTGCACCAAAGCTCAGTGGCGGGTCTTAAAGGCTGTTATAGCGAGTTTGAGTGACACAAAATTAAAACAACTCTGTGAAAATGACACGAAAATCATGTTTTCTAATGGTTGCTCAGCCTGGATTTGGTCCCGGCTCAGGAGCATCATCCTTGATTTGGTCCCGGCTCACTGCTGTAAACCGGGACCACTTTAAAGTCACAGAAACAGCTTCTTACTGAATATAGTGTGTTTTCCAAGCCCAGGTATTTTCATAGCAATGCGCTATAATGTGTGGTAATTGCCCCCTCCCCGTTTCTTTACCCCTTTACCTAATTCTCTGTATATACAGCAAACAGATACGTTGCCAAACGGAAATTCAAGTGCAAATAGACCCCAACAAATTCTTATTCATTTACACACATATCGCTATGCTTCACCAACTATCCAGGTGATTCGATGGTCAACTATGCTGCTATCACATTTACGAAAATTATCTGATTATCTGATACCCTGTTTTCAAAACGCTATGCAACATTTTGTATTGTCTGTGGTATAGGGATTAAGCCGGGACCAGGCCTATTTCACGAAAGTCGGATAATGGGTTAGCTAGCTAACTGCACTCAGGTACAGAGGGGGGCCGCACCCACGTTACGTATTTCACGGAAGAGGGGGTCTTTTTTAAGACCTCCGCATGTCTGCGATTTTGTAAATAAAGATACTTTTTTGTACCCAGGTACGAAATATCGGGGGTGAAAATCCGCTTGCAATCCACGAAATATATGCGGCTCTGACGCCGAGTGACTCCCGAAGTGACTGGGCTTCCGAGTCTGCTGCCGCCACTTGCTGCCGCTAAACACGCAGAGGATTATAAAATCTTAAGTTAAAATACGTGTTCCCGTTCATCCAATGTCAGTGTTTTGATAAAAGAAGGGGTGTTTATTTAGTGGAAACAATCAGCATAAGGT
Source organism: Maea johnstoni (assembly GCA_963942565.1). Taxonomy (NCBI): domain Eukaryota; kingdom Metazoa; phylum Annelida; class Polychaeta; order Spionida; family Magelonidae; genus Maea; species Maea johnstoni. The sequence continues at coordinate 30,050,116 of OZ012698.1, forward strand.
TGCTTTTTTGGCCAGAAATCAGTGCTTTAGGGTATTTTTTAATTTTGATAACGAACGTATGCGCCCCCCTAAATACCCAAGTGCCCCCCCCCCCCCCCCCCCCCCCGGGACCTGCGTGAAGATAAATACATGTGAAAAGTGGTGGAGTTCACAGGTATAGAATATTTATCAAAATTGATGCACACAGAAAATATATGAAAGGCTCTATTACCCATGCTACCCGAAAGTCTGATTAGTTCAATATTGCTGAATTGATTTTCCCTGTCGCACGCTTAGAATTTTTATGTCGCTGGGTGGTGCGGCAATGCAACAGTAGGACCCGAGAGTAGGACTCAGGGAATTACCCAGCCAACCACCAGGGAGTCATTTCGACTCCCAAACACACACTTTTTGGGAAAATGACCACCAGTTGTATTTTGCAAGATTTTCTGTATTTGTTTGAGTCCAAGGAAATATTTCAAAAGTTTCACTCATAGAAGATAATAGGTACATGAAATTTCATAGAGAAGCACATTATGTTTTGCTAAGTCAATATATAAGGTTGCTATGATCATTCTTGTAAATTGGGTAACTAACTTTCGACACCCTAAATTTCAAAAATCCTCAATTTTGACCCCCTGTTTCCAAATCCTGTGTAACATCCTGGTTGGACACCCGGGCTATTGTAACATAGATGAGAACAAAACGATTTTAGTTATAATTCACCCATAGTAATGGAAGTGGAACGGCACCAACCAATCGATACGATACAGCACGGTTTGATTTCAACTACGAATCATGATGAAAGCCTGATTCGGCCAGGCGCAGAACACGAAGCTGGCCTCGCGAGCAAGCTCGCAAAATAATCAAAGAATTGGCGCACAAACGTCCAGTTGTGATTCAAAGGAAGTCCAATTTTCTCCCTCAATTAACCCGGAGCACGTCGCAAGCCCTGCGCAAAACTTTATGCATAATGCCCACTGGTACATGAACAGTGCCGCCATTTTATTCCTGCACTAAATGCCTGGGCAGTCCGGGCAAAATATGCAGCCGCACACTCGGTTGACATCCAGTTTCCTTGGCATGGATGCATAAATGACCTCCCAATTGAATGCAGCTTTGATTTGCAAGCTAGGTGGGTCGTTAATGTAATTGGCTTATTTCATTGTCATGTTATAAACGGATGTTTGTACACCCAGCCACCGGCAGAATTCTGGTCGACTGGTGCAGGAATTAAATGTCTGTACTGTACCATGATAACAATGACAGCAGGGTTCAACAAAATAAACATTCTATGTGTTTTTGCTTATAAATAGAAATTGCTCTGACCATCGATTTTAACGTTAGAGGTGTCCATCATATATGTCGGATTAAGGTTTTCAAAGAATGGTAATCACCAGTTTTTCATTTTGTTTATTCATATTCTGATATCATATTGCGTATTAATACCAATGATTAAAATACAACCTTGTTTCAATAACATTATTTCATGATACCTGCCTCCCCCATTTCAATAAATCACAACCGAATGAAGACACGGTTTCATGTCTTTGCATGACAAAAAAAGGAATTCCTATAACCAGGGTAAAACAGCACCCTAAACTTCGGATGGACAGTGGCGCCGCCTTAATATATATAGTTCCTCTTCTCGCCGATAGGTGGATACGCGCACCTGTTCAGCACTGACAGCAGACGACGGAAGTGCAAATCATTCATGTGGTTAAGCTTTGTTTTTGGCATATAAGTTCACAATATCACTTTTTAGTCAGATTAGGCGATAATCAAAAACAGTTTGTTAACCGTTTATATGACTGTCAAATATACAGAGAAGATTGGTCTCTTGTATATAACATTTATGTGCTCACTCATCTCATACCTAAATATTTCTGATTGTCATTTTTATCATAACTCTTTAAGTTAAACTAGAGGTCTAGACTAGAGGCACGGTCATAGTCACGTTCTTTTTCACTTGAAGATTATGATATGATAGTGATGTGCTAATTGCAATAACTTTAATTTAATCCCTAGCGCAAATGTCAAATGAATGTATAGATATATTGCAATCAACTGATCAAAAGGCTTATAATTTATATTCCCTAATTTGGTATGTCACTGTCAGAATGTCAGGCTTAATTAAGTTAGTTTATGACCTTTCCTGCTTTCCATCGCCCAGTCTATGAAGTATTATAGTTGCGCTGCAGGCAACTCAATCAGCACTTTTCTAGCATTCAAACTAAGCCCACATATCGGTGACTGGTGAAACATATAACAGCCAACCCTACTTTAGAGACCACCTGTTAGCAGAGACCAATCTTTAAGGGTGACATCTCCTAGGCCTAGCTGGAAAAGGATGATTATAAATTTCACTTTTCATTTGAAACCACCTGCCTCTATTGACCACTTTCAGTTGCAAATAATTGTTACTGTTAGTGGTCTTTTTCATAGCAGTCTTGACAATATCCTTTCTATTTTCATTTTTTATGTGTAGTTAGTGATCCCACATTCTGAAGATGACATCTGCTTTTCGAACTGACATTTTCCATAGTAGTTTGAAGGAGTTACAAAAAGGTAAGTCCAATTTATGTTCAAGCGGGAGTGAAGTAGTACGCAACCTCGTTTGTCAAATAAGGGGAAAGGAGCATTGCCTCCAAGTCGAAGGTTTAAGCATCTGAAGATGGCAATATGAATGCCTGCATCGTAAAGATACCTAGATGTAGGTATCTGTTTAACTAGGACTTGGTCTATTGAAGCACTAATATGCCATCTGACGACATGCAGAAATTAGAAATTACTAGCAGATGTAAAAGAAAGTTGAATATCAAAGCATCACAAGTAATTGAATTATTATTTGTGACTATAACTAGACCAACAGATGATCAAAGAGGGGCAGTTGAAAGTTTTTCACCCACCTGCCACTATCTGTTTCCAAAATGAGATCTGAAGTCATTTAAAGTATACAATCATCATGCATCCATCTATGCTGGGTTTTATATTGCTAAATATTTGTACCATTGGCTTAAAATGTATAATCAAATAGAAGCGTTCACTAGCGAAGCAGGGCTAGAAGCAGCTGCATTGTACTAACCCACTCAAACTCAAACAAACACAACCCAAAATAAAATAATTAATTATCTTTTTTTATTAGATTTCTTAGTCTTATTAGATTTCTTAGATTTCTTTTTCTGGTAGAGTCTATACAAATTTGTAGATATTTTGTCAATGATAATACCCGCAGCTATAAGAATTTTGTTGCCTCATCAGGCTACAATAATGATTTTTAGGGGATGGTGCTATTGTTTCTTAAGTGTTGTCCATTTTTCCACAGAAAAAGCAGGTCTGGAAATGCAACTCAAGGAAATAAGGACTAAAAGACGGAATCTTGAACACATTCTGGACAATGGTGAGAGTTTATCAGAGCAGTATATATAATGAAGGGTTTGATTATGATAAAAACCACATCACATTTAGAATGACTTTGGTATTCTTATCAAGAAGGCTTTCTTAATATACAAAACATTCTTTGCTTACAATTTGAAGTATTATTGAAGCATCAGCAAAAGGATTATTAGAACTGCAATTTGAGGTAAATACATGTATAGACGCATTTTTCTTAAAAGTATGTAATATCTACTGTTTTAACTCCACTAACCTCAAACATTAACCAAGGGGTACTTACTTAGGCATGAATGCAGCATTCCTTAATCAAACATATTTGCACAGACTTGTCAATTTATCATTCATAGGTTTACTTTCCCATGGTTCCAGAGGTACATACTGGCAGTTACATGCCTCATAAGGGCCAGAATCAGGACTTTAGGATTTAACCCTTATACTGCTGGTGGCTAATTTGGCCAATGCAAAATTATGCAAAAGATCTGAAAAATGACTGAAACACTGGCACATGTGTACTCATCTGAGAGTACTCAGCGAGAGCCTTCCAATGAATACCAAAAAGACAGGTTTTTGGTGTTCAAAAATGTTTGCCTCACTGTACTTTACGAAAGTAGCCTCAGCATTGGAAGGGTTAAGTACTTTTGATTCCCTTCTTGGGATCTCTAGTGTTGTTAATGACCACCTCAGTCCTGTGCCTCAATAGTGAAATAACTTGCAAAAAAGTGGTAGGACCTTCAGAGACCCCAGCCAGCTGGTCTTGTGGACAAGCATGAATGAAATAAAATTTAAAATCAAGGGCAAACCTGTGATCTTATGAATGCTGAACAATGTATCAGCTAAGTACAATGTATTGTGATATCACCCAAATTAGATATGCAAAGGTTTACTTTCCCATGTTTCTGGTCGTATTACTATATAGTATATACTAGTAAGCAGTATGAGACCTACTTTCTGATGACAGCCTTTCCCAGGGACCTGCAGTAGTTTGGGATCTCAAGAGGTTGTAAATGATCACCTGAGCCTAGTAGAACAGTAGAAGTAGGACTGACAAAAAATAGGAGTCATGTACAGAATTTGGAAGCAGCCAGTCTGTTGGACTTCCAGGAAAAATTATACCTATGAATATGCATCATACTCTCTTGAAACTAATTACTGTACTTATTCTTATTCTTTGTTTTCCAGTGGTCCTCAAGCATGCACAAGCAAAAGATGTGAACAATAAAATGCTGGGTGAGTACTGGGCAATTCTATGGGAAACTACATGTATATATACTGTTTGAAAAAAACTTTTTAGGCTATCGGTAGTGAAGGTGTAAATGTGGTCATCAACATGCATAGTAATATAGTCATTTATTGTCTTTCTTTGATGCACATATCATTGTTTTCCTACCAATTGATTTTGATGATTGCTATTTGCACTTCTTACACTGGATTAGAGTTAGTGGGGAAATAGGTCAGACTTATCTAGTTGTCAATCAGTGTCTTAGCAAGGAATTAAAAAATGCCTGGAGTAGTTGAGGTACTAGGTCATCTTTCAGGCAAGCAGGATAGAATTCATGAGTAGAACACTGTGGGTTAGTTACACAGTGGCTATAAAGGATTTGCTGGTAAAAAATATCCAAATATCAAAAATGGTCAGATTTGAGATTTTATGTAGAAACCTTCATTCATGATCTATCCAAGCATGTTGCCCTTAGATTGCTTTTTCCAACTAATATTTCAGAGACTTCACGAGTGGCCCATCATATGGTGGAACAGTCACAAAGACAAGCTGACAGGTTAGAATAAAAGACATACATGTAGTTTGAGCCTCTCTAGGTCTGACATTGACATTATTAAATTTGGAATTCCAGTTTTGGTCACTTTTTCTGCTATGTTGTGGTTAAGTTGTGATTAGCAAGTTGTAAGTGGTGGAGGTAACTGGAGGACCCTGCGAAAACCACCGCCTAACCCCAAGTGACTTGCAACTTTCTCACTTGTCCCTGCCGAGATTCTAACTCAGGCAGTGGTGAGAGACAGCTATAGCAGTCAGTGGCCACGCCTTAGACCACCCGGCCATCAGGGCAGGCCCTCAGTGGTGAGAGATAGCGAGCAGTCTGTGGCTTCACCTTAGACCATACAGCCATCAGGGCAGGCCCCTGACTTAATTTATGAACCAAAACTACATGCTAGTACAACTGAAGAAAGGGGCTCAGTTGAGCTAGTAAAATGTCTACTTTTGTAGCCCTAACAACCTAGCAGAAATATAGAAACATTGATTTTATTGAACATTGTCTTTTATTGCCAAAATACGACCGAAATGAATTTATCAAACATCATTTAAATGTTCTTTATCTTAACATAGTTGATAATTTCTGTACAATAAGGCATTTTTCAGCTTAAGAACACACAGGTGTATTTTTAACATGTACATAGTTGTTATTTCCTCTGTTTCAGTCTTGAGGAAATTAACAAGGGGAGCAGGAAACATGTGAAGAACCTCAATACACAAATTGAAGAGCAGAATAAAAAGGAAACTGAAGAAATGTTGGTATTACACACATTGAATATAATTAATGATTTGAAAACCATTTTCTTTTCAGTTTTGTTGCATGGTTTGGCTGCATACTTCTGGGTATTTGGGCCATTTAAAAATATGTTCAAATCAGCTTGTTCAAATCAGTGAAAACTAAAATGTGCTTGCCCGAAAGGCCTTTTTTCAAAAATTCACTTGCCGGGGCAAGCTGGCAAATACTTAAGTTACTGCCTGGTTAGTAACCCATTTGCACACTTTGTCATACAACTGCAAAAATATTGACTTATATTCAATGTAAAATATTGAGTTATATTGACATCTCTATGAAAAGGTATTGTTGAATCCAACAGGGACAACAAATTTCTGTCTAGTATTTCCCAAATTACAAATGGGACAGGGAAATTGTGTTCACATTAGTAGGTGTTCACACCTTCAGGGTTTTCATAATGAGAAGTTTCCCCGCAGTATTTCTTTCTGTTTTATTAGCATTAAGTTGGGTCAGAGTTTTCACCATTGGCCGATCCAAGATTCTACAAATCAGTGACAAAATGCCCTATTGCTTTTTAATCAGTCTCCTCAACAGGTAATAAGACTTACCTTTATAAACTTAACTGTAACCTTACAACTCACTTGGATATAGTTCTTGTTTATTTTCAGTCAGCTGTTTGAGAATGAGCTGCAAGATATAACCCAGAAACTCATTGAAGCTAAAGATTTCTATGTAAGTACAGGAATTTTTACACTTATTCATAATAATGCCTAAAAAAAGAAATTGCTTCCTGTAACGGTCCGAAAAAAATAGGGTAGGTAGGTTGGTAAAAAAAAAAATTTTCATTATTTTTTTGGTCAAAAATGGGTGTTTTATGCATGTTTTACGTTGATTGGGAGTTAAGAGGGTGGAAAAAACTTTAGGGTAGGGATTTCTTTGAATAAAAACTTGTTAGGGTAGGGTAACAGGAAACAAATAACTTTTTTTTTTAGGCCTAATGGAGCTCCTTGACTGGTGTCTTCTGAATCTATTACAGTTATATGCAATTAACTATGGAATCTAGCATAGATTCACAAAATGATTGAAAAGAGCTATTAGGTGGGTTCTGAACAAAATTTTGCCTGATTTTCAAGTATTTTTTGCGGAGGTTTTCAACTCAGTGTCCACCAAATGACTCTATCAGTTGCCCTCTACCCAGTAGGTTTTCTCATTTACCAGTGACCTGCCCAACTAAAGTGCACATGACCTGCACAACACCCATGACTTTTCTGAGGTCATTATACATGTTCCCAAAATATACATCCTTCCTGGATTGCATGATATATCTCTAAAAGTTGCACCATACTTTGAAAGTTGCACGATTTATTCAACCAAGTTGAACAATACTTTGAAAGTTGCATGATATCTTGTGAAGTTGAATTAATATCGATTTGGCATGCCTTACACATCTCCTTCAACTATTTTATAGATATTGCTTTTGTTAAAGAAATATTAACAAAATAGTTGGTGGTTTTGGCTACTACAGGCATGAGTGGGTACATAATTACATATAGTGGAAAAAGCATGACAAAAGATTTAATACCTAATCCAAATAGATCTCTAAACTGCATAGTGTAGAAATAGTTATTCTTCATCCTTATCACCAAAGTGTGGGTTCGTGAGATCTTTGATTGATTTCTTGTAGACAAAGAACAACTTAGCAAAGGTACTAGGAGAGGCTGAAGAGAGAAAAAAGGTTATTGCTGTGCAAGGTTTGTGTTTATACGGTTTTTACCTTTTTAATACAGAAAGAAATATTCTACTGAAATTATTTATGATTATAGTTCCTTAGAAAAGTACAGACTGGATAAAAAGGAAAAAATGTGGCTTTAATGCATTCACTTGAATTTTTTAATAGAAAATTGTCAGTTTTGTCATGATCAACGTTTTTTGCTACAGATATTTTCAAAAATAACCAGGCCTTCATTAATGTACTGGCTAACCAGTATGTGAATATTCTTTTTGTACTGTAGGATATCACTAATATATGGAAATATTTTTCAGGCTCCCTGAACATAAATAGGTTAGCCCATTAACATCTGAAGCATACAGGTGTACACATCGTCTGACAAATATGGAATTATCTTGATAGATAATTTAATATGTTAAAAGATACTTGACTGTGTGTTGTTCATATTGGGTTGAACAAACATTTTTCAGTTTTTTGAGCATTTTTCAAATATAACTTTATTTTACAATGTATATTTAAAACTTTCAGACCATGTGTGCACTCCAGATGATAATGAGTTAACCCATTCACCGCTATATAGAGTATCCAACATTTTCCTTACTGCTTTTGAGGTGTCCTCTTGGCCTGAGGAACTTTTTGTAAAAAGGTTAAAATGAAACCAAACAGCTCTCATTCAATTAGTTTGGGTGAAAATTTGTGGATTTTATGATGAATTATAAAATTAACTCTTAGTTAAATACACCACAATCTGTTTTAAAGATATCCAGCGTGTTAGACATAGGGACATCTGGTACTAGCCCAACCCAGTCCCTAATGGTACCAGTGAAGAGAGATTCCTTGCTATACTGCTGAGGATTTGGAAAGACCAAGGGTGGGAATCTGTGGTTGGTCAAATTTAAGGAATCAGGGCATCTGATTTATCAATAGCAACCAAGCCATATTGCAAATGATTTGCAGAGCCGGCAACGATGCAGGTAAGGAGACTGGGAGTTGAAAGTAAGTGCCTTAGGCCTGACGTTTCCTGTAACGGTTTGAAAAAAGAATAGGTAGGTTATTTTTTTCAATGCAAGTTTCATGGCACTGAGCTGTAATTACAATGCAGTGTTTTAATCCGGTATGTATGTTGATTGGAAGTTGGGAGGGTGGAAAAAACTTAAGGGTTGCGATTTTTTGGTGAAAAAATGTTAGGGTCGCATTACAAGAAACAAACACTTTTGTTTTAGGCCATATGAAATTGTGATTCATTGCAGCAATCCGGTCAAAGGAGGAAATGGATGAGCTCTCAAGACAAGTTGAGGACATGAAACTTCTTCAGCCAGCACTACAGATTCCAGCAGAGCAACAGAAGGTTATCTTGTAAGTTTTCCCTGTGGGTGTCTGGCCAAAAATGGTAGTTGACATTAAGATGTGCTACAAGTCTTTTCTTGAAATTAGATTTTAAATCCCATCATTCCATGTCTAGTATTTGCTAGCTAAACTTAGCCAACATAAGGCTTAATATGCAATTAAATGGTCCTACAATACTATATGGCATGTGTTGTGACATGAATCCTGTGTTTTCCATGGGATCCTGCAATTAACCCTTCAAACACTGAGGCTACATTCATCTTAAGCAAAAGGATGCAAAGATTTTTGAAAAACATCTAAGCCCTGTCATGTTGGTATTCATTGCACAGCTCTCGCTGAGTACTTTCAGATGAGCACCCATTTGCTGGGGTTTCAGTCGATCATTATCCAAGGTTTTTTGTATCATTTTGTATTGGCCAAATTAGCCACCAGCAACATAAGGGTTAATGCAAGGTAGGGACGTGCCCCTTTGCTAGATTGGATTCATTGTGCAGCTTGAGTGACAAAATCAGCATTTTATTAGTTTTTTTTTCGAGTTCCATTTTGTATTATTTATCATGTTTCCTTTTTTGCAGTGAACTTCTTCAAGATGAGAATAAGAAAGTGCATGAGACTCTTAAGGAGGTGAGCTCAAAGGTACAGCAATACCAGGCAGATCTACAGGAGTTGGGAAAACTGCCCCCTCAAGAAACTGCAGCCTAGCCTAGGGCATAGGAAATATGAAAATTACAAAACAAATAATTTTACTGGCCCTATTTAGATTTCCTTATTGTCTTGAATGTAAATATACAATTGTTAGAAATCATGGTGGGTTTAACCCAATAGGAGTTTGGAAACTGGTCCTGAATAAACCATAGCCTAAGGTTTAGGGTATATTCAAATAGTGAAACCATAAGGTTTCAACCAAGCTACTCTGATTCCCCAATTGTCAGAAATATATAGGTAATGTATGTTCAAATGTTTGTGAATTTTACCCAACAGGTTTAATAGGGGAAATTAATCCTTAAAGAAACCATAGCCAAGGGGACTGGCACTACACAGATACAAAACCAAGGTTTTTAACGCCATTACTGCTCCGTTTCCGAAATAATAAAAAATGTAGGTACATATATGTTAGAAACTGTGGTAGATATAACCCAATATCTTTTTTCAAAATATTTGAAAAAGAAATGTTAATCAGGAATTTATCACTCTTCTTCAAATATCTTGTCAAGTTATACTTGATATACTTGGGTTAAATAAGGTAGTAAGTCTTCAAAGTAAAGCTCAATATAACAAACATCTTGTTAATTTGCACCTATTTATTGTTCACGGTGGTCTTTCCACAATAAATCTTTTATACAGATGAAACACTCATTAGTTCATTTATCATTTATTTACAACTCTTTTCACATCTTCCTGTGGAAACTCTCTCTCTCTCTATGTACTTAAGAATAGACTGATAGGGCAAAGCTTTGAATAGATTAAGAAATTACATGATTCTTTTTATCCCATAATATTTGCATTCTTTTTGAGCACTACCCGTTTCAGATTTTACAACCATTACCCCTTCATGATAAATTGCTTCCATTCAAGAAATTTCTTTTTTCATATTTTAAACCTATTTCTCAACTTTTTCACTTGTCTTTAACATTGAGAGTAGAATTGTAAGGAAGAATATAGTGATAGGAAGGTAATATGTGATTTAATTATCACATCCTCATAATTTTTTACACACTTGAACAGAATGGATGGCATTTAAACCTGCTGTCTTATGAGCGCATTATAGGTACATATATCACTTTATCTGATTGTCACACTGCTAAGTGTACATTATCTGTTTAATCATTATAATGCTGAGGCCTCATTCATGCAAAGCACAAGAACAAAGACTTTTGAAAAACATCTAAACCCTGTCACGTTGGTATTCATTGGTTATTGCTCGCTGAGTACTCTCCGATGAGTACCCATGTGCCAGAGTTTCAGTCATTTTTCAGTATGTTTTTTCCGATCATTTTATATTGGCCTAATTAGCCACCAGCAGCATAAGGGTTAAAAGGAAGATTCGATCAGTGCCTCCATTTATGTCATCATTTAAAACGGTGTTATTCTCTAACAAGTATACTTATAGCAGTAAATCATATCCTTTATTTATTTACTAATGCTGTGTCGTTGATGTATTTAAATCTAGCATCTATGTTGATAATGATCCTTCAGAGTTCAACAAGACAACTAGAAAGGTGGCGCGCAATAAAATGAACACACATGAAAGATAATGTTAATCTCAATCTTTATTTACAGTGTTACTATATACGTATTTATATATATTTGTATATTTTCATTCATTTTGATAGAAAAAAGCAGTTAATTGCTCAGTCATAAATCACCACACCCAGTTGTCATCAGAGTGATCTGATTGACTACTTTAATAATCCTCTTTAAGAAAAATTACACACCAAATGAAAGAATACATTTCTACAATGATGAATGGACAATGTCGTTGCCCTTTAATAAAACCATGAATGTTGAATCCATTGTTTTATTCATCTAAGATAAAACACAGTTCCCCAAGCTTTTTTTAACAAGAGAGAGAGAGGTATCTGAAAAGTAGTATGAAAATCAGAGCACTCAGATAACAAAGCGTGAAATGATTGAGATTATTTCTTCCCGAGGAGATCCTGCAAGAGGGCGGCGTAATTGACAGATTGTATCTGGTCGGCCTCTCTGTTTCCGGCCCAGGCGTCGTCCATGCGTCCTGTGCTGAAGTTAATGGGCGCCACGGGGTGGTCACGCCAATTCAGGCACTGTATGAAGTGCTGGTACTGTACAAGTCCTGTTTCATCCATCAGACTGTAAATTAACAATAAAAAATAATTAAATAAACACTGAATTGGGAAAACTAATTTGGGATATATACTCAATGTAGTTTCAAGTCTTCAAAGGCTATGTAAAAACGTCTTGAGTACAATTGTCTGTGGATAAAATAAAGAGTTTGAAACAATTAAATCAAATCAAGTAAATACCTATGTTTAACCACTTTACAAGCCAAGCACATAAATTATAAATAGTGATATAGCAATGAGTTTGAATATAAAATGAATTCTCAAATATTTTGCCACTTCTTGTTAAGGCCAAACTGTTCTTATATTTGCATATTGCACAAGTCTTACCTTGAGATTACATGTCTGAGAAGATCATCTGGGATGGGGACATGCTGGGCGTGACACACTGTTCTCACCGAGTTACCATCAAGCAATCCAGTCCTACATGCAAACAGAAAAATACATTTTCATTCAAATATACGCTTATTGCTACGTAGTACGTACAACAGAAATATTTTTCCAAAAGGTTGGATTTTAATTTGTAACAATTTTTAGGTTTGAATTATTGTCAATCACCACCAAACTATATAAAAGCAAATTCTATTATTGAAATACAAGCTATGAAATCAGTAAGATATACCATTGCCAGTCTACAAAAAAATGGGCAACTAAAACTAAAAAATTCAGAATTGAAACAATATTGTTTATATGATATGAGATAATCTAAGCAATACAATGGTGAAAGAAGTTTGAAAGTGATCATTGATCTGAAAAATTTATATCAAAATAAATTAATGTACAGTGAAACCTCTTGTTGTGAACATCCCCTAATGTAAACACCATTTCCAAATCCCATTTGTATCTTTTACATTATGAAATGACCTCTGAGATGTGAACATCCCCTAATATGAACATTTTTGCCAAGGTCCCAAGGTGTTCACATCTCCTTGGTTTCGCTGTACTAAAAAAGCAAACAATATACTGAATTATTTCCCTTCCACCTACCTGTCTTTATCGTGATGCGTCATGGCGTCGCTGAGATTGGTGAAGCCCTCGTAGTTCTGTTTCCTCAGCTGCTCCTGCATAATGGCCACCAAGGTGTTGATGTCCGGACCGCCATCGTCTCGGCGATCGGAATACGCCCGGCCTATCGTCATGATCTCGTGCTCCGTCAGGATTCCATTGGCCAGCTCTCGGATCAGGTTATAGAACTGTTCGTACTGGATACAGCCCTGCCCGTCAGGGTCATTTCGGCTGAAGAAGCCGCCAAGGTCTTGGGCTTTTGCCTGTGCTACTCCAAGCAGTTTATTTAGGATTTGTTGTATGTTGGCTTGGCCAAACTGGAAATCAGAACAATAAAAGATTGCTTAGTTTGTAATTTATTTCAGTGCATCTGAGATTGCTCATACACAGGTAATGAAATCTGTAAAGTACAGTCCCATATTAGGATTCTTTAACTCTTCAGGGGTCCAGATAAACAATATCTGAAGGGCTCTGCCTGCCATGCTGTTCAACACTTCATCAAGTTTAACAGTGCTAGTTGGCATGTAGCACATTCGAAGCCTCTGTCGCACATTGGTGTGCCAATGCTACAGTCTCACAGGAATATTTAGGTATTCTGAAGGTTTAATTTTGAGTATTTGGGTGTCCAAATGACACCAAAACACCCTACTGGCTATGAATATGGTTTAATATCTATTATGACTATTAATGTATTTGCCAACTTACCTCATTGGCAGCCTTCTCCATATACCTGAAGGCATACTCGTCAGCATCTATGATGACAAACTTGTGCCTGTTGAAGTTCACCGAGGCGCCCACGTACAGGTCCTGTGCCTGGTAGTACTCCGACAGGTACGTACTGTACAGGGGCTGGTCTGGCTTCTTTACTCGCCCGCGCTCCAGGAACTTACCCCCGATTATACCTGTACAATTGATAAGAGAGAAAATATATTTATAGGTGGTGAGAATTTGAATCAATATCTCAATATATAAATTTCTTTTAAATCCTGTTTTATCAAACATCACAAATGGAAACAAATGTTTCATGAAAAAAAATGCACTGTCTACAACTAAAAAATCAAGTTCAGGTAATATTTTGTTCACATTGTAATATAAGTTCTTACCCACTTGCCAAGGCAGGTAATAAAATGACTGCCTTAAAGGAAATCATATCTATTCTGCAAAATATGGCAAGGCTGAATTCCAAAATCTTCCCAAATTGGCAAATTCTTGCTGTACACAGTATCCATGATTAAATAAAAAGAAATATACATCCAATTATTTGATTAGAAATCATCGCAACTTACCTGAGTTTCGAACTGGAGGCTCAAATACAAGAATGGTATCATCCGAGAGGAAGTAAGAGATAATAAAGCGACGCTCCATGTCGATTGGTTTTGTGGTGTTCATCCTTGCCTGGAAGCGTAGGACGTTGCTGTCCAGCCCACGTCGATCCTTCTCCATGAATTTGATGAAATCCCTGCGCGGTGGTTTTGGAATAAGGCCCATACAGGAGCAGAGGGAATCCTCCTCGCTGCCGAACCCTGTATACGGCGGCATCTGCTTCTCCGTGGTACTCCCCTGCGGCCTTTTGTACGTTATAGGAGTAGTTTCATCTAAAAATTAGACACATAAATATTTCAATTATGAATGGTCAATCAGACTTTTAAGAATAAGTTGCAGTCTAATCTAAAAATAGACACATACACATTGCAATTTATGAATGAAGAATCTTACGAATAAGTAGCAGTCTCATCTAAAACTAGACACATATAAAATAAAATAAAAATAGACATATACAAATTGCTATTTATAAATGAACACCAAGAATTTTTTTTACGAATAAGTAGCAGTCTCATCTAAAATTAGACACAAATACATAGCAATTTATGAATAGGCAACTTGAATTTAAAAAAATAAAGGTCAGGCGATGAAAAAAGAAATAGCACGGACCAATGAAATTCTATCCAATGCAAATAAACCAATGTTCAAAAATTCTAAATTCTCAATGAAAATCTTATGAATGAATCATTTTGTATTGTTACTTACTGATGCCGAATTTTGTTTTATAATATTCCTTGGTGAAATCGTCACAGTCACAGAGAACGATCTTGCGTCCCCAGGCATTCAGGTAGGCCCCAATCATCAGATCGCTGTCCTTGTAGAATTCTGTATGAACGGCACCAGTCTAGAAAGGAAAGTTCAACAATAATAAGAATTTGATGTCTGAACTTACATGATTTGTAAGAAAAGTGTCAGAAAATGTAAGAAATGGAAATATAAGAAAAAAAATCATAAGATAATGTTATGAAAAAATAATCTTTTAAATTAATGTATATCATGTTAATTTTTTCGCTTATTAAGAATCGTGGACACAATCTAATTTTTGTGTTCAGGTGTTGAATGTCAGCATTGTACAATCGTAGCATTGGGATTGGATGTTCAAAAGATGGTGCGCAGTATAATAAATGCAGGATATACAGGCAAAACAGTTTCCAAAAAAAAACAATTCATATATTCATATAGTGATCTAGTATTACAGGTGATTTTTTAATGGTATAAGAACCTTTTTGGCAGATCTTTATAGATAAGTGGTCTCTCTAACAGGTGGTCTCCTTAAAGCAAGTTCCATTTTAACAGATGAAAGATTGGTGGTTTCAGTGTAAAACTCTTTTTTTGCCAATTTCATTTTGGAAATATGTACTCTTATAACATTTTCATTTTCATGACTATTTGGTACAATAAAAAGTGAGCATTT
This sequence comes from Maea johnstoni, assembly GCA_963942565.1. Taxonomy (NCBI): domain Eukaryota; kingdom Metazoa; phylum Annelida; class Polychaeta; order Spionida; family Magelonidae; genus Maea; species Maea johnstoni. Next base: position 30,065,629 of record OZ012698.1, read on the forward strand.
ACCTTTAAGCTATCAAGAATGTATCGCCCGCCATGCCCAGTGGGCCCGAAGACATTGAGCACGGTCCTATCTGTAGTTTCCCCAGGCTGTCTCAGAGGAATCACATCTTTCGGGAGCTTGCCTCGACGCAAGAACATCGGGGCAGCATCGCGGCCGCTGTTCGGGTTAATGATTTCCCGGACCTCAATCGTGTCGTCAGCGAGGAAATAATGCAGCACCAGCTCCCGAACATCACCGAACATGCTGTCGCTATCGTCCCACGAACAGAAGAACCTCAGAACGTGGCGGTCGTGGTCCATGAATTGCTGCAAGGTGTCGTGTTTCTCGTAGGGTCTGAGGGGCTGCATACTTTCATCCATCTGAAGCGAAAAAATCAATAACCCATCAATAATTGTAACACCTAAAACTGTCTGATTATTTTGGTGATATATCGATTGAACAAAAGCATATTTCAGCAATATTTTGAAATGTCAAAAATACCTTGGCATTCTTTGTTTGAGAAAAAAGAATTTCTTCCCTGTTCAGCGTTTTATATCCTTGTTAAACGATTAAAATCCCAACAAACAATCAATTGGGTTTGTTTTCAATAACCAACCCTCTGTTTTGATAACTAGCAGCTTTTAAAAGCAAGCTTTATAATAAACTCAGCAGTCCATGCTTGAAATTTTTTAGGTACATTCTTTTGCCCATTAACACTATTTTTGGGGTGTATTATGTGAAATACTTATTTTCTAGACCCTCTCATTGCAAGTGTTTGATATGCCCGAAGACTATGTCCTACCCCTTGTATCATGGGCCAGGTGGTCATGTACCAAACTTGTGTTCAACAAAGTCGATAAGTATTTTTCGACCACTACAAATTATTTCACTTACCGCTTTTCTGTAGTTACTGTAGGGATCACCAGGGGTTGAATCTTGTTGTGCAAGTTTCACGCCAAGTTTTCTTAAGAAATTATGAGTAAATTCATCGCAGCCGGTCAGCTTGAAGATACGAGAGTAGAATGCAATTTCCTTGCCCACATTGAAATCCTCTACAGTGTAGAACTGATCGTCATGCGGGGGAGGTTTGGGAATCCTATGCCTCCTAATTAGGGTGCCTGAAACAAGATACACTCTAAATGAGAACAAAAATAAACTTTTTATCCCTTTCATATGCATGGGCACCCTTTTAAAAGTATTTTATGGATATATGAATCTACAATAATATAAATGACACATATTCACTAAGTACTTAACCCTTTCATGACTAGAGATATCCTTAAAAAGAGTCATCTGGAGCTTCAATACTTTGGAAAATATAAAGTTAGACATCATCATAAATCCACAAAATATAAGAAGGGAAGTTTAATAATTATTTGAATCATGACCAGGTTATTGAGACTGAGGACATTACTGGATTTAAGTGTCAATTTTTGATTCCAAAATCAGGCCAACTACAAGTGAGAAGTCAAAACAAAATATATTTATATTCATTTATTTCTCATATACTTCTAAACTATTTTTTGTAGTTTACCTTGTGGAATGCCAGCATTTTTCACACGGGGCTCTATGACTTGTACTGAATCATCTTCCAGATAGAAGTATATTTTGCATTGTCGCACCCGGAATTGCTCCTCTCGCTTCTCATGCACTGCCTCTTGAAAGTATGCTTCGAAGCAAAGAACTTGACGATCAAATGCAACCCATGCGGGCTGGGCACTGCCCTCACCACGGGGTATTTGACTGTTTCTTGGCCTAGATTTCTGGCCAAGGAGTGGGTCCCCTCCAATACCAGGCTTTTCCTCGCCAACAAGCATAGGCACCTCATTGTTCTGATCAAAATGATGAGACTTGTGGAATCTGTTTTTTCCTAGCTGAAAAGAGATAAAATTTTAAAATCAATTGTCAAGTTCGAGATGATTTAAGCACCATTTCCCAAAATATTTCGAAAGAGCAGATAATACAACCACACTGAAATAAGTATGATAGTATTATCTGCCTTTTTCAGTACAAGTTTGCACTTGATCATACATGTGTAGCATCTATATAGTCTGTCCATTGAAGGCTTGGTAGGCCGCCTTTTCAAGTTTCGCAATAGAAAATGTCTGTGTTTCTAAAGTAAATCTTGCAGCTTTCTTGGGGAAGTTGTGCCTTATCTTTGAAGAGTGAAAGTTATCGACAACCCGCGTTTGTAATATATATTTGCTCAATAATCACATTCTCGCAACCCTGGAGTCAGAATCAAGATTGTACTTCTGGGCAAAGATGTACATAAACTAGCAAGATAAGAAACTCCTACAGATTCAGCTTCAACACCAGTCGGACACTATATAGTTTTAAAGCAAATTAGCTCTTATCAGTACCCCACTCTTCCCCAGGCACTCAATCTGGCTCAACTGAGCATGTGCGCTACTCTACTTATCATCACTTCCTGTGATTCACATTTCAGAACAACATCCTGTACATTAGTGTACAATACATAAAAAATAACCCAGTGATTTCCATTCAACTGAGATTGTGTGGACCCTGCAGAGCTAGAATCAATAGTTTTTATTGACCTTTTTGCGTTGTTTTCTTCCTATTAGGGGTGTTCCCGGGATACTTCCGGGAAAAGTACCTAATGCAGTCAATAATTGATTTTACTAACCCTGTGTGTATTCTAGGAGCATTTGCACAAGGAGCCAATCCGAGCCACAGAAATTTTTTTTTCTTCCATAGGGATCTAATCAATATTTTCCAAATGTAAACATAAGCTAGTAAACACTAAGTAGAATTGAGAATAAGGAAGAACCTAATGATTATTAGCTCAATAGTTTTTTTTCTGTACATTTGTTTTTCTTCCTATCAGGGATGTTCCCGGGATACTTTCGACTTCCATTAGGCCCTGGGAATAGCAACTAGTGCAGTCAATAAATTGATCTTCACCAACCATGGGTGTATTCTAGTCCCTTGGAGCATTTGTACAACATGGGGGGCTAATAAGGATGGGTCCGGGATACTTCAGTTAGGCCGGGGTCATGGAATCCTTTTTTTACCATAGGGGTCTAATCATGTGATCAATATTTTTCAAATGTAAACATGAGGGAGGCACTTAGTACCATTGAAAATAAGGGAAAAGGGACAACCTATGATTATTGATTCAAAGTGAAAACAGGGAGATGTATTACTAATCAACATCTCGGGTAGAGTCCAGAATACTGGTGAAAAACATTTCACAAAGTTTCCCATGGTGCAAACTATAAAACCTACCTTCGAAGATACAAGGTTTGTCAGAAAAATAGACCAATTACAAATAAACTAAAATGGTCTAAAAGATTCTACCAGGTAGCATTTCATTTAAAATAAACTTAAATAGATGGCACATTTAAAAGGCTCTCTATCTATGATGGTGATGACCATGCATTTCCCTCTTTTCAATAGGAAAATGATAGTGGAGGATCATATTCATTGGAAAAAGTTGTCATTTGTGAGTTACCATGTTTTAAAGTGCCATCTCTTGACAATCAGCTATATCCCTAATTGAGCTATCTTACATTTTCACACCAAGTTGAACACATCAATGATCAATCAATAAACATCACACTTATTTCCACTAAATAAGTGACATTTATCAATTATTCTTACCATATAATCTACTTACATTTCGATTAAACGAATTTCCAGGAAGAAATGGCAATGCCATTGTAATGTGCTGGTTTGACAACTTTTTAGGGAAGAAATGTGCAACTTATTTTCATGAAACTCCTTCCTGATGGAGTTGCTTGCTGTTTCTATGGCAGGACATGAGTGAGAGATGTTTGTGTACGTTGCCATGGATGTGGTATACTTAATGTTACTACGCGTTGTGATTCTACACTAATCAAACATATACGGATTATAAACTCACGAAATATATAATATCTGCCATTTTCTTAATTTATTTTTCATATTCTTGCCAAACAAAGAAATTATAAGCCTTTGTCATTATGAACTATTTTGTTGACCTTTATCAGGTTGACCCGGAACCACCACAAATAGCTTAATGCGCATAGCCGGAAATTATTCTCCTAGATAGAGGGCGCCACCGTCTGGAAGTAAAGGTCGAGCACTGACGCTGTAACAGGATCCATACACAAATTCTCTTTTCTTTTCAAGTGGCTAGCAGATGCCTAAAGGGGACCCTTGTCAGATTCAAGCTTGTGACATCCAACGATGTTTACAAGGTACATATAGGAAATTCCAACTTTCCTTCCTTAAACTCGAACAAAGGTCTCGATAATGCGGACCAAAACATGATCAACACGTGAGGACGATAATAGGGAACAGTACCCAATTTAACTGTCAGCTAGATCTTGTCATTGCTCATAGAGGATAGGCAATACAGTGATAGATGGTACATGTAATTGAATGATAATGGTAAAAAGTCTAGGTCTAGGTCTAAATATAGATATTGGAGAAGAAGTGTGCACATCACAAGGTTGAGTTATTGCTGAAGGTTCTTTGGGGTAGGAGGATGACCGCTTCATCTAGATTGCTTAATGGTGTACTGGAGAACGATTACATTGCACAAGTTATGTAGAGAGGAATTGCATTAAAGATGAGGTTGAGTAAATTGAGAGTCGATTGCATCCAAGATTGCGGAAGATGCTCTTGGAGGGGGACGACTGCTTCACTGATATGGCTGAATGACATACTGGAGGACAATCGCATTGCAGTAGTCACTTGAAGATGGATCGCATCACAAGATTGAGATATTTGGGAGATGATTGCACAATAGATTGCTGAACTTTTGTTAGGAGAAGCGGATGATTACTTCACTGAGATGGCCAAACATTGACGTAATGGACAGGAGGATAATCGTATTGCAAAAGTTTTTTTTTTGAGATCAGCTGCATTACAAGGTTGAGTCAATTGAGAAAATTACATTAGAGATTGCTTAAGGTTTTTTAGTGCGAGGAGGGATGACTAGATGGTTGACTGGAGATGGATTGATCTGCTGAAGTTACTTGGAGATGGATTGCATCACGCGGTTGGTGGATTGGGAGACGACTGCATCAGAGATCATTGCTGAAGGTTCTTTTGGGAGAGGGAGATGACTGCTTCATGTTGTACTCAGGAGGAAGATTGCATTGCACAAGTTACTTAGAGATGGATTGCATCAAAAATGAGGTTGAATAGAATCAGTAGATTGAGAGAGGAAACGAGGTGTTGAAGGGTTATATGGGGTACAATTGAGTGCACCACAGGGATCAGTGTTTTGGATGCTAGCTTCATATAGGTGGAGTCTTAGAGAGATGATTGGGACAAATCGTCAGAATGGCGCTTCAGTTGATTTGTAGGTGATATTTGCATCACAGGTGGAGAGGACAATCACAGAGTGAGAGAAGTGGTTTGCTTAATTTGGAGATGATTACATCAAAAGGTTGAATCAGCTTTTGTGATTAAGGGGGACGATTGCATCACTCAGATTATTGAGTATGTGTGTGTGTGTATGACTGTATGTTCTTTTGTTTGATTTTACCTTTTGAAGTTGCTATACATTTTCACTTTGAAATTTTAACATGTTTCTACCCTAACAAGGTATGTACAACTAGAAGGGGCCCTACAGCTAACAAACACCTGTTCAAATGGAATCACAGTCAATGTGATGGAATAAGTGACAGGGAAAAAATGTGATGTATGTGAGAAGGGCTTTCCTAACCACTAAACGGGGGGTAGGGGAGTAGGGCGCCACCCCTAGGTCAGGGGACACAACAGCTAGTTAGAGACCTGGGAAAGGGAACCACTCGGTAGCTCCCCTGTAGTGGGGTGAGCCCGCGAGCCAAAGCGGTTGCCGATCATTACCTACCTACCTACCTACCTCATTAATGAGACTAGACTCGCTACGTGTCTGTGTTAACTGGCCCCTTTCCTTTATCCCACTGAGCTGTCCTAAATTGTCCAGTCCAAGTTTAGCTCCGTCTGCGTTTACTGCATCCCCTCAAAACTGCTGCCATAGATAAGAGACCTTGAATGAAGAAAATAATGGATATGTGGTGAGAGACCAAATACTATATGCGCTATAGTAAAGAGCTGGACTCATGCCAGGAGTCACAGATCTGGGATTAGCGCTAGGTCTTGCGGAAACAAGGCCCTCGTATCGATTACTTACAGAGAAACCTGATCTCCACTATCGGCTGGGAATGCACAGAGCATCAATTTTGGGCTTTTAGCGGCTATTAGTTGACACTGTTTGAGGCTAGCTTGTTCAAGTTGACCGGCTGGTTTCAAACCCATTTGTGTTTGATCATCTAAGATAGAGACATAAAACACCCTCCAGGGCTCTACGGTCCCCAGAAGGGCCAGGTAGGTTGGCGGGGCTACCTAAGCCCAAAATCAGGTAGTCCCGCCAGCATTTTAGGTAGTCCCGCCATTTATTCCAAAAAGGTTCTTTTTCCCCTTTTTCATGTTAGTAATGGTACTTATGCTTTTTTCTTCTACTTTTAAGGTTGCATGCTTAAGGAATGCTATATTTTTCTTTTTTTCGCTACCATTTTGTTGGATTTTAGTGGGGAACTTCCCCAGGATTCAGGTAGTCCAGCGGGACTACCTGAATCCAACTTTAGGTAGCCCGACAGGGCTGTTTTTGGAATTCAGATCTCCCGGGAGATGGGACTATGCTATATGTTGAGCCCTGCCCTTACCACCCAGTATATATAGTCCTAGCTTGCAAAAAAAAGGCATTCTGGCAAGGAGAAAAAAGACTGTAACTTGCCCTGCTCAGCAAGTAATGTTTTGGGAAAAGTCTGTGCAGTTTAACTTGTGAACCTTTGTTTAACAGAGTGGCGGGGCTAGTGAAAGTGCCGGCAGGGCAAGTAAACTTTAGGGACAGCTTGCCCTGCTCCGCAAGTAATGTTTTTAGAACGTATGATGCACCAGGAAGGTCTATATCTATAAAAAAACTCCCTGGTTGTTAGGGATGGGGACCGGAAACCGGTTCAAACCGGCCTGAGCATTGCGGTTAACCAGTCAAAAACCGGACCTCCCTCTAAACGGTTTGGTTTTCTATGTATGCACAGGGTTCCTGGAGGCGTAATAAAACTGTCAGCACCTACCTCCTCGCTGGCCTCACAATGTCTGCCAAGCGCGACGATCAAACAGCCATTTCAAAATCTCTCAAGTCTGGTACCCTGCCCAATTCACTATGCTCAGAAGCCTTCTGAGCATAGAGAAAGTGCCCAGGGAGCTAGTATATAGGAACTTTTAAGAACTTTCCAGTTCAGGGAAGTTCAGCCACGCATTCCATTGCGTAGTTTCGTATCCAAGAAATGTCATTAATAAACCGTTTAGGAAACCGTGATTAAACCGAACCGTAGAATTCTCAACGATCCCCATCCCTACTGGTTGTACCTGAGTGGTGTTGGCACTATACCTTAACCAGCCTGAGAACCAGGCTATTCTTAAATCCAATTTGTCTTCTGAGCCCTACAACCTTTCATTTATTGATGTCTCTATTATTGTCTTCCGACGGGCAATAATAGAGAAATTAGGGAAACAAAAAGTAGGCCTGTACAGCTTCTAGTCATTTTTCTGCTTTATATATGTATATGCAGGGTCTTAGCCAGGATTTCAAAAATGCCTGTCCAAAAAAACAATTCTAAAATTTCTGCCCGTCCAGATTTAGCTGTTTATACTTATACTTATTATAATTTATACTTCAAATCCTTACACCAACTACATTACATAGGTTATTGTGTTAAAAAGGGCAATTTATACTTAAGCCATGTCCAGAAGATGGTTTGTAAGGAAAATATTTAGGTTATTACCCCCAAAAAGTCAAAATTGAAAATTCTTCATATAAATTTTTGCCTGTCTAAAAAGGCGATTTTCAGGTAAATTCCTGTCCAAAAGAAAGGTAGGACGGGTCCTGGATTAGTCCCTGCATATGGACATCTTGTGTCTGAAGTATGGAATTGATTGTGGCTTAGATGCTGCTGTAGATTTCTCGAAAATAAACATTGCATTTCTTTCTTTTTCAGCCCATAATTACAAAGAAGAGGCCTGCCAGGATGTTTTAAAGGCAATGGAAAGATGCTGTGATAAATTTGGTGCCCAGTCTGGTTGCTGCTCTGGCTTCCTAAAAGATAAGAAAAGACAAGAGAAACAATGACAACTGAGATATATCAATGAAAATGATTATCTCTTGGTGCTAAGTGATATGAAAAACTAAAAATTTATCGGAATGTTATCTGATATCTGATCGATATTTCAACAGGCAAATAAATTGAAGTAACAAGTTAATAATTGGCATAAATTTTACAATTCAAGATGACTAGTTACGCTCCAAATGTATTTAAAGCCTTGAATGGCTTTCTGTGTGTGTATAAACCAGCTGGAAAGACTGTAGGGGGAGTGATGCACACACTAAAGATTAATCTGGCAAGAGATCTGAATGCCATGGAGTGTCGGCCAACAAGACATATGGTACAAATCAACGAAGAGAACCTTGGCACTGATCTGCCTGTGGTCACTACTGTTCCTGACCTAGCAGACCATCCTCTTGTTATAGGACCTCGCTACATTCTCGAGGACTTCAAGATTAAACCAGCTAGCATGCTCGACAAGACGTCATCCGGTGTTGTAGTTCTTGGTATAGGGCGGGGACTTGACCTGGTCAACAAGTTCATAAGGGCTCAGTACATGCAGGTCTCTCACATTCGCGGGCAGTTTGGCTTGGCAACGCAGGATTTTACGTCAACAGGCCGAATCGCAGAGAGATCAACGTATCACCACATCACTCAAGATCGCCTCGATCGCATTCTGGCAATGATACAGAGTTCACACCAGAAAAGCATGTTTAGCACTGCAGGGGTTGATGTACAAAGTCAACAGGCTTATGAACTGGCTACCAAGGGAGTCTTACGACCAAAACCTGGGTCATATCTACCAGTCATTTACAACATAAAATGTATCGACTTCAATCCTCCTGACTTTACTTTAGAGGTACATGCAATCAACGCTAAGTGCAAGTATCTGCATGAGCTGGTCCACGACATAGGATTGCAGTTGAAGTCAAATGCAGTTAGTAAGGGATTACGCAGACTTCGACATGGACATTTTACCCTTGGGAATGCACTTCTAATGAAACACTGGCATGCAGAGAATATAGCGGATAACATTAATATGTGTCGCCCCCTGGTGGCAAAGGATAAACTGCGCCATCTGCCTGGGATGCAGGATTTGGACGAGGCTAAACTCCAGATGCTACCTGATGGCAGTGCATCATATCTAGAACTAGAAGATGGTTATTAGCAATACCAGTGTGTATTCACCAGAATTTCAGTGTGAATTCACCAGCATTTCAAGTATGGAGAGTGCTTGAGGCCCGCCATGTAGCTAGGAGGACCCAACAAGTGCTTGCCATGGCAATTTAGACGATTGGACAATTTGAAATTGAAAGAAAAAATATTTAAATTATTTTCGAGATATTTTGAAATATTGTCGGGCGAAATATTTATTAATGCATCAACATCCATATGGTTGATATTCTTGTCACAGGCTTCAACTATTTTACATTAATAGTTAGAATTGTTTATTTAGGCTCTGTACTGAAAATAGCAATTTGCCAAAGACACAATTCCCTCCAGTATGAAATCAAGGGTGAAGAAGGCATTATCTCCACTACAGAACAAATGTCAGCTATTTCTTAAACATATCTTCTAAGGTAAATACAAAGGTAATTTTCATATATAAACAAATATTGAAGGGGATGTTGTCTTACATGATGTGTGTCTACAAGAACTGGCCATCTTTGTACATGTTTTGAATTGGACTGTTAAATTGTTTAGATCTTGTCATCTAATAAACAACTAAATACAAGTAATCATTCATCGTTGTCATGTTTTATTACAATTGTAATTTCCATAAACCATTTGCAAATGATTAGATAATAAATTCATATGACTGGAATCTCAGTTGCTTATTAAGTTTTAACTCTTCCTAGATAAAAATAAATAAGTTCTCTAAAAAAAGAGTTTTACATACTAATGAGCATAATTTGACACAAGGGGTGATGATACCTTATCAGAAGCACTTGTAAATTTGTGATACAGAAGTACCAAACTAGATCAGATCTAAGGTATTCTTTATCGAACTGTATTAAATACACATTGGGACTTGCTTGCACCAAAGATTATCTAGGTATTGTATGAGCTTCTTCATACCATTTGATCTTCACTTTTTACCAGGTAACTCTGACGGTTCATGTGTTCAATGTGGCAAGAACAACTGCATCATTAAGTTCTTTTTCCGGGAAGCGAAATAAAAGCAAACCCTTTCTTCAAAACATGACGATACTTGGAAGAAACTGATATATAATAATAAAAATGTTTTCATAATGTACACAAAACAGACACACCTTACCACAGTTGGGCATGAATATAAATTGTTTATATTGAGACTGCATGGAAAATGACAGACAAGTCAATCTATCTATCCTTCTTGACTAGTAACAAGAAGGCATCGAAAAGATTCTGTATTCTATATACCCCTCTTATCCTGATAACCCTTTCAAAGGTCCAAATAAAAAAATGCAAGTATATACTGGCCTAAAAAAGCAAAATCTGTATATATATATATGGTTTATTTCATTACTAGTGTGAACTTAATACCATACTTTGGACACCCATAAGTCTATGCAACCTTTGTTTGGACACCCTGTTTCCAAATCCTGGCTAAGACCATGCTTATGTTGATTCAACCATTGATAGCATAACAATTACTCTTCATGATTTTATTAATACATTATCCATTGAGTGCTCCAAGTAAATTTCAGTTTTATGCATACTCAATCAATACATTATGTTACAGGCTTACACACAATTATGTTTGTCTTAATTATGTCATCCGCACGGCATTATATGAAGTATACAAACAGCTTTGTCATTCATTTACAAACCACCACTGTCCAGAGTAGGACTATTTGCATATTAATACATCTCTGGAAATGCAAGTATAAGTTCTTTAAACTTGGATAACTCAAAAGAGAAAAAACAACAACATTATCCTGGGTGCAATTCCACTCAAGTTTACCCATAGGTGAATCTTCATCACAATTAATTAATTGCTATATCAAATGATAAAATCACACTCGCTTCTTGTTATAGTTAAAAGGGTACAGTCACCCTTTATGTCACAAATCCCTTATTCAATGTTCCTTATTCTTATTTAAGTCATACCTTATGTTTTTAAAGATTTTTGAAGTTACGATTCACAAGTTTCATAATTCACGTGTGGGAAAGCATCCCTCTGGCAGTATAAATACATGTAGAATTTTAACATGATTGTCATCCTTCTGAATTTGTTTACTTGATCTTGTTCCTTGCTCTATATCATGGCACTGGGACTATGTGATACAGACTTCACCCTCTGCATGGCAGAGATTCTGAGTTTTATAGATACAGACCACCACATTGTCAGAATGTCTTTCTATCTTTGTCCAATGTATTACATGGCAAGTTTGTTAGTCATTGAGTATCTAGTGTCAGATCTTAGCAGGCCATTCCGACTAGAAATCCTCCTGTAAAACCTCCTGCTAGAAACATGTTGTCTCGGACAAAATCCTGAGCCTAAAAAGAAACAAAGCAGAGCAATGTTTATCATTCTACACAGGTACATTATACAGTGGATACATAATCTATGTACTTCCCTCAATTTACTTGCCTCAGCATTAACAAAATTTAATCAGAAATCATCGATAAAATAATTGGAAAACCATTTCATGCTTTTACATAACATTCTGGCAACCTTTTATACACATCTAGGGCTTCTTAAACAAATCATGGATTACCAATGATTCATTTAGGTACCTTAAAGGCATCTGAATATACGTTTGAGTATTGAACAATAAATTTACAAATGTATGACCATTAAATTGTTCAGCCATGACTCCCAAGTATGTCAGGTCAAAATTATGATATACATGTGCAAGGGTACAACATAGGTTCCAAAACATTACTTGCTAAGCGGGGCAAGCTGCCCCTGATGTTAACTTGCCCCGCCGGCATTTCCTCTTTCCCTGCCACTCTGTTGAACAAAGGTGATTTATATTACTTGCTGAGTGGGGCAAGTTAGGGTCTTGTTCTGCTTGCCCGATAGTGTTTTTTTTTGCCGAACTAACTTGTAACGTGGCAAGTGGTTATGTTGCAAGCTGTAGTAAGACAAAATCCAAAATGTTATAAGAAAAGACATTATAACCAACTTGCAGGGTTGCATGAAGTCATAATATTTCAATAGTAAAATATGTAATATTTTTTTAATTTAAAAGAATTTTTCGGGAAACATGATTTGGGTAAATACTCACTGATTGTACCATTGCTGGTAGTGCATTATTTGTTTCTTTCTCAATTCTCTTCCCGTACTTTTTGACATCTTTCTCTAGACGAGCCCAGTTGATCTTCACATATCCTTGGTGGTTTGCAATCTGATACAAAACAAAAGCAACTGTGGTAGAAAATGTAAGCATATGTACTAAGTGACAGATAAATTCAACTGATTATGGAGTTTATATTACATAAGCTTTCAAATATAATTATAACTAATTGAAGCTTAAGTTGTGATTACTCTGGTTAATTTATTAACAACTGGATTGATGTGGTGTGGTTCTATGTTTCAACTAAATGAAAAGAATTCAGCATAAATCTTTTCTACACCCACACAACAATGCCAGTGCATCCAATATTGGTTAAATGGAAGAATGATACACAGATGTGAGATTGCTTACTTTCCTTTGTTCCATTGAAAACAACTCACCTGCAGTAATAATAGTGTACCACCCATAGCAGTTGCTGCTGCCTTGCCAACTCGAGAAAACAGGTATCCAGCACACCTATTATCAACAAAACAATGACATGTTTAAGATATAACTGATTATCTCTTGGCAACAATAGGTTTTCATTACAAGGAAAGTGGCCTGACACCAAATTTTTAAAAATGCCTGTCTAAAATAGCTGTCACAAAATTTCGCCTCCCCCCTCTATCCCTGATTTAGCTCTTCAGCTACTTAAAATCATAATACCAACTAAATCTAATGGCCCATTGTGTCAAAAATAGCAATCAACACTTTAGCCGTGTCTTAGATGATGCTTTATTACAATTGATAATTTTTCATATATTGTTTTTGCCTGTCTGAAAATGATATTTAAAAAGGAAACTGCCTGTCCAAAAGACAGGCTAGACAGATCCAGGCCAGCTCCCTGCCTGACACATATTGAAATATCCCGACAAAAAGATAGAAGGCAATATTTTGGATTTTTTTTATTGAAAGTTGTCCTCTTATTGGGTTAAAAATTCATCTTCAAATGTATTTTTTTTCAAAATATTACTTTTCCCAGGGACATTAAAAATAATCCTTTAATAAGGATACCTCTATTAGGGCAGCCATCTATTGTGAACAAAAAAGTGGGATTTAACCTCTTCATACCTGCAGTAGCCAAAACTGCCTGACTATTTTTGTGATTTCTTTCTTGCAAAAGAAGTATAAATTAGAAAATATTTGAAGGAGAGTTTTTCATTATAACTTTATTTACAACTCTCCGTCGAAAAGTTTGAGAATCAATGCTTCATTCTGAGGTTATTTTCTAAAGTACAACAAGTCCAGACGACAAGTGTCAAGTAGATCTCCAGACATGAATGGATTAACTATATGTCAAACAAAATATATCAAAGTGACACAGTTTAAAACCAATTGTGAATACCACATTTAAAGGGCATACATGAAATCAAACTGAATAATTTTGCAAATAAAAAATTGTAATGATGCATAACTGCTCTACCATAAAATGTTTAAGTGACAAGGTGCTTTACAAAGATTCAGTGTTTTGCCGGGTAAATTTCAAATTCCAAGTTTCATCAAACTAATAAACATGGATATGAACTTGCTGAATTTAGCAAAGCAGCTTATGACATATGTTGTCTCCGTTTGTGAATCGTGGGATTGATAAATCTCTTACCATCCTGACGCCGCACCCACTGCCGTTTGTTTAGCTACAGAGGCCTTTGACACGTCTTTGAATAAGTCCTTCACCCATCCTGTGTTGATGTCTGTTATATTAAGGACCTCAAACTGCTCCTCCTCTTCATCATTCTTCTCTACAATGAAATACAAAACCTAAAATACAGCCCTTTTCTGGATCTTGCTACTGGACTAGTAGATTATATTCAACAAATGCTTGCCCACTGCTTAACAGTGCTTCAGAGGGCACTTTAAGCCATTGCTCCAGTCCGCCAAGAGCCTTGATAGCTTGTGTTTCTTGTAATTGATATTGCCAACTTAAAATAAAGATTACTTCACTTACTTTCTTTTACTTGTCAAGTGTAAATCAAAATTAGTAGTGTCAGCGGTTTTTCAACCAATAGTCACTTTTAATTATTTTTGATTCATTGATTATTTTTGACATAATCATATAAAACTCAACAATGCCTGTATACATTTGGGTTTGTAAACAAGACTTGGCAGTGACAAGGTGTGTGTAAGGTGTTCTACACACATTGATGAATCACAAATTGTATACAAAAATAATACTTACTTTTTAATAGTGGCATGGCTGTTTTTAAATCTGAAAAAGTACAAAAGATTTAGGTGTAACATACATCACTTCATTTTAAATTAGTGTATTCTTAAATTAGGGCATGACCTGTCCAATACACGGCACACAGACTGATTTATTTACCCACCATTGCAAGCAGCCCTTAGGTACACACAAATTTTATCGTATTTAAAAAACAACAGCCCATGGTGCAGCAAATATGGTCACAATACAAATTGGACCAGGGGCTGCCTCATAAGGTGAGCGGTCTAATCCATTGCATACTGACTGCTTGATGTGTCTCACCACCGTACAGAGCAATTGGTTAAGTTCCCTCTTGATCACTTATTGAAAGCCAGGAATGAAAATTAGCAGGAAAGGGGAAGTCAGGCGTCCATGTTACTGCTATCCCTTGACCACTGGTGACACAGCAGGTGCTCAGGCTATGCAACAAGCCTGCATGAGCCTGGTCAAGATGGCTGCCCCCATTGGGCTATCTCGGGCCCAGGTGGGGTTGGTATATGCTCTTTATCAAATTTTCAAAAAGCACAGAGTTTTGGCCAAAAAAGGCAGACTTTTTCCAGTTAAAAAAACACCCTTCTTTAACCAAAACACTGACTTTGGATGAAGCCACCCCTAGACCAGACAGGGCTCAACGTTAAGGGTGAACCTATGGCCCCAGGCCAGTAAAAATTCCCAAAAACAGCTTCGGGCCAGTAAATAAAGATGTGAACTGGTCCTACAGGCCCAGTAAACATTTGAAGACCTTCTTGTCAAAAAGTTTCCCACTGAGAATGTCCCCAAATGTTTTTGAAATAAATGAAGATAAAATCTATAAAGATAAATGTTGTGGTGAATTTGATGCAATGTTCATTCTTGTTATGTTAAAGAAAAAATGTAGGACCAGTAAATTTTTTGCAGGACCAGCAGATGCTAGGTGTTACTGGTCCTACAGGGCCAATATCATTTTGAGTTGGCATTGAGGCCTGCCAGAAGTAATGTTTCTGGACATTTTTTTGATATGGCAGCCTATTTCATATTTATCCCTTACAAGATCTCCTCAATATCCCTCAATTTTTTATGTCTGCCGATTTTTTATGTTATGTATCTATGGTTTTTTGGGGGATTTTCATCCCCATACTTCCCACCTGGGTACAAAAGAATTTACCTTTCTTTTCTTTTGAAAAAGACCACTTTTTTGTGAAATCTGTAACGCAGATGCTGGCAGCTCTGTACCTGACCATTTTCTTCTCCATATCTTCTTTGAGAGAAAGCTATCTTTCAGTCTCAGTCTGCTAAGGCTAAGTTAAACTAGTAAATTAAGTTCTTTAGCTTAAACATTTCATTATCTTAAAATGAATCATAAACAAAACTACAGAAAATTCTCTTTAATTTTTGTGATGAATGTGTTATCTCTTTGGGAGTGAATAAAGGACTTACCCTTGAATTGAAGATTAAACTAAGTGTATGGGCTGATGAAATAGTGCAGCTATCTTAGTTCCTATGTGACTATGTCTAACAGTCTATTGGACAGTACAGACTACAGTCTACAGTCAACTCTCAGAAAGAGAGACAACAGAATCAACTGTCATAAGAACGACATTCGATTTCTTTAAAGACAGATACTCTAGTGAATAATTACCGACTTTGTGTCATTAAGCAGTCATTGAAATAACAGTCAAACACAGGATCTAAACCATAACAACCAACCTTCAACACTGAACTGATCAAACATGAAAATGATCACGGAGCCCTCTCCTTTCCTTCACTCAACCGGAACTTTACAACCGGATATTGCGCAGTTCAATCAATTTCAGGGTGCGCATAGATATTTTGAGAACCGTAAGGAATTTTGTTTTGATTTCTTAAATCAATTACCAAATGGCCCAGTAATGTCAGTGTATATAGGAGTGCGTTATGTTTTAATCACTCAAATAAAAACTGCTGGGTATACATTTCACTGTGCTTTAAATCATCGTGGATTTTGTTATGTGAGGGATTTCGAATGCGCTAATTGGTCCCATTTCCCAATATCCTTTCCAGGCTCAAGTTGTCCGAGGCCGTATTGTATGGTAGTGGTGCATCCCACAACCATAGTATACATCTTTACCAATAAGTTATCGCAACTCAGACATTCAGGAAAACGTTCAGATTTTCCCTGTAGTATGAGCAGACGTTAGTTCGTCTGGAGACAGCTTAACGATGCCGCCAGTCACAGCGAAACCTGCTTCCGACAACCCCCAAGTGACGACGCTCACTCCCCAGGAACAAGAGCTACTGGGAGAGTATGATAGGTTTGTGGCCAATATTTTGATTCCGTCAAACTTCATTTCAATGCCTCTTTGATACATTATCGCATTGTTTCTTGTGTATAAAATTTGTTCATTTTCTTGCAGTCGCCTGTTTGGTTTCTTGAAGCTAAGCTCCACCGAAGAAGCCGCAAAGAAAGCATTGCTTCAAAAGGTAAGTGTGTAGACTGGTATTGTAACTTTCTAAATAAATGATCTGAAAGGGTATATATTTAAGTGTGAAGGAAACCACACTTGTGTGAATTTTGGGTACTAATTACTGTTTACACTCTCATTTAAAACAAACATATATATATCCTCACTCAGGTTGAATTTTAGAGAAGCAAGGATGGTATTGCAGTTATGCACCCAATATTAGTACCATTACATAATGTGAAAAACAACTAAGCAGGGACTTAGCCAGGATTTTCATATCAGGGTGTCCAAAATCCCTGATTGAAAAAATAAAAATCATTACACTGATCATGTGCATTAACAAATGAAGTAATTATATGCTTAATTCTTCAAGAAATGTCTTTGTTATTATTTTAAAGTTAAACTTTTTAGAAATTTAACTTTGAATTATTATTTAACAAAAACACATACCAAAATCTAGGGTGTATTTTTACCTAAAATCAGGCATATTTCATGAACCAGGGAGTCCAAAAGATGCACGGGTACCCTGCTGGCTAAGACCCTGCCCCCCACCCTGAACTACATACACATTTGTCAATCAACTATGCAATAATCAGACAAAAGGTTTGATTTCCTAAGTTACTATTAGACACTTTGTCTGATTTTCCAGATCATAAAGCAATTTAAGGAACAAACACTACTACAACCAATATTTCTACTACTACTACTACTACTACTACTACTACTACTACTACTACTACTACTACTACTACTACTACTACTACTCTACTAGGCTACTACTACTAAGCCTACTACTACTAACTACTTAAGATGGTGCTCTTCCATAAACACTACATTTGGATTTGCAAAGAGAAAATGAATGTACCCAACTCAACTTGAAAAAATAGTGGAGCCTAATTGCAAAGCTAATTTTTGGTAGAATTTAGTTGCTAAATTTAGATCATAAATGAGTCATAGTTTCTGCTTTCGTTAGTTCAGTGACATGGAATAAAGTACAGGTCAGACATAAAAAAGGATATAATTATTGCATAGATAAGGCACTTACATAATAATAATCATAAGAGTGAGGTATTTTGAGGTTAATTCTTTCTGTTTTAAGTTCCCCACTCCCCCATTTAGTTAAGAAAGCAACAACATTTATGTTTCATTTATCATTTGGAAAAGTTGTTAAATACTAAAATATATACTCAACGTCCGGTTACATCCCTGGTGGCACTAACATCAAAATAACAATTTATATATAATTTGAGGTGAATTTCTAAAAAATCTTTGCAGGTTCCATAATAGAGACCATAATATGTTCAGATAACAGCCACAAATATGTATTTATTTCATTGTGAAAAGGCATTATTATGTGATGTCATGGAAATTACAATTAGGTGAAAATATTCAAGTATTCAATCCTTGGCTTGAAATCGACATTCTACGAAATTCCTCACAAAAAAATATGTTGAGCTGATATGTGATTTTTGATGGTCATGGTGCTTGCTAAGACCATGTAACTTGAAATATGAGAACAGCTTAATTTTCAAATATCATCATATAAGCTGTTTAAAATTCCTGTATCCTACTATCAATTTTTATTTATTTAAAGTTAAAAATGGGGATTAAGATATGAGTTATTATTTGCTAAAGACATTCTATACTTCTATTCCATGTTGCAGGCTGTTACCTACTATGAAGCAGTTCTGGTGAAAGCCAGAGATAACCCACCAGGGGTGCCCCCTGGCGGGGGTGAAGCAAACCACAACCCAAAAGTGGATCTGAAGATCTACTGTACCCTGGGCCATCTGCATCTTCTCTTAGAGAACTACTCAAAAGGTAAGAAGTCCTAACCCATTAATGCATCCGCAGCTTTTGAAATCTATCAGACAAAGATTTTTGAAAACCATCTAGACCCTGTTATATTGGTATTTATTGGATAGCTCTCACTAATTACTCTCAGATGAGTACCCATTTGTTGGGGTTTCAGTCATTTTCAGTTTTTTTTGCATCATTTTGTATTGGCCAAATTAGCCACAAGCAGCATATATGGGTTAATAACAATTATCTATTACCCCACCAATGACTCTCCCTCCAGTTTTTTTGTAAAATCATTCTTACTTCTCAAGTTATTGCATCATAAGTATTAAAGATCCAGATGACTATTTTTAGAGGAACTCTTAAGCGAGTATGATTTGACAAACATAATTGGAGGGAAACATATGCCATTACACACATTTTCCCTGAATATAATACAAAATCTAAATGGTGAATTTTAAACACATTATGAATCAGGGTTACCCACTGAGTGTTTCACCCAACAGAGCAAAATCTACAGTAAACTATCTTGAGGTATGACCTGAAGCAAATCTTAACTTTTCCAAGATTATTTATATATATGTAGTTTTTGAAGCCTCACTTTTTTATCAAGTAATGGTATGGTGTAAGTTTTTTTGCAATTGCACATGAAGCCAAATGAATTTTACAAAGGATTTGTATAACGCCTATGTGTAATCATACACAATAAACGTCAACAGTTATGTTACCAAAATGTATGTTACTTCATTTTTAAAAAAATCATGATACAGCGTATGCAATTTTTGCAGTAAGAATGAAACTAGAAAAATTAGAATCTAGATGTTTATAATCATACACTATATTATGAGGTATTGCCATGAATGAACCTTATATTTTTCTCTATTTTTTCTTTCTTTTTTCAGCACTATCTGCCTATCAGAAGTACCACAACCTACAGCAAGATCACTGGAAGGTGAGCTAAGAATAATACAATGTTCTAGGATACAAATATCTTTGATTGTTCTCTTCAAAACCATTCATTCATTTCTTTAACACTAAGATAATTTGTAACAAAAATGATTATTTATAATGCCATGCAAGATAATTTGGATGAGAGATTTGATTTCTCTTTTGAGATTTGTATGAAAGGTGTCCTTAATAGTTTTGTGATATTTCAAAGTTATCCATGTACCTAAAATGGATTCTTTAAGACAATCACTAATCACTCGATCATCATGATCATAGCCAGCATGGTGTCCGTACCTGTTCATGTTGGTCATTACAATATCTAACTGTCAATTTTGTCAAATATAAAAAAAAAACAATTTTTGTGATTGCGGGACCTTGTACCCCAGTTTCAAAACTAATCTAGGGCTATATCATTTATTTATTGTTTACTGCCAGGTCTCAACGCTAACTCAAAATGATACTGGCCCTGTAGGACCAGTAACACCTAGCATCTACTGGTCCTGCAAAATATTTACTGGCCCTACATTTTTTCTTTAACATAAGAAGAAAGAACATAGCATAAGATTCACCACAACACTTATCTTTATCTTCATTTATTTCAAAAACAATTTGGGACTTTCTCAAGGGGAAATTTTTTAACAAGAATGTCTCCAAATGTTTACTGGCCCTGTAGGACCAGTTGAGGTCTTTTTTTACTGGCCCGAAGCTGTTTTTGGGAATTTTTACTGGCCTGGGGCCATAGGTTTACCCTTAGCGTCGAGGCCTGACTGCTCTGGTAAATCAACAATGAAAATCCACATAAAACATGTTTCAAATTGGACAGAACTTTGGTGTGTGTGACAGCAATCACGTTTGTAAGAATGAGATCCTGTCAATTGTTTAGGCTATTCCCAGTCACCTCTAAATAGGGCAGGGGCAAGAATTACATGCATTACTTTTAGAACCATGTTATGTATGACAAAGACCTCTCTGGTGGCGTCCCAAGTTAGTAATATAATACATAATCTTACCTTTTGTCTCTGTTGCGTATTACCAGGTTAGACTGGATAGCAAAATTGTGTTTTTTTTCTTGAGAGTCACTGGTTATTATTGTTAGATCTTTTATGTTTTGACACACACAGGCTTTCACTTTGAGGTCTCCGAACATAAGCCAGCATTGCTGGTAAAAAAAGCATTCACTGGACCAGGATGTGCCATGCTGGCGTGACAGAGAATATATTTATATCTATGCCGTCATAGCCTGAGAGCGCTAACTAGCTTGACCTAACTAATACTATAAAAGGATATATCTATATACTGCTACTGGCCTTAGAACTAATTATCTATCTGTTAGGAGTATATATAATCATATAATATGATGTTTCCTGTTACCTTAGATAAATGAAAATAAGTGGATACGAAACCAGCTGGTCAACCTGAACAGACTGGCTGCTGCGAACAGCCCAAAAGTCACGTTCTGTGCATATTGGCGCACAAGTTTTTCTGTAATATAAACGATACGAGAACCGTCATTGGTCTTTGTCTGCTATTGACATCCCAGTTAGGCCAGATTCCAGACCCCTGGCATAGTCATGACTTCACTATAGCTTATATAGTACAGGTGAACTTGGATATGATGGACCACTGTATGACGGATTTTTAAAAATAGCCTGGCAGTTTTGGTCAAATTTCATAAAAAAAAGCATAATAAGGACAGTATTTGATGGAGAAATGTTAATCCAAATATTACCAACAACTCTCCTTCAAATATTCTGAGAAATCATTCTCAATTACAAAGTTATTGCCAAAAGTACTATTGTTCCAGACGACAATTTCTGAAGGAACTCTTAAGCATTAATGGGTTAACTCAACATCAAAAATCTTGTGTGCTTCATGGTACCTAGGTGACAGCACAATGCAATATATTTGTAAAACTATGACAGTGTATCCATTGGGAGTGAATATCATTTTGAAGGAAAATCTAACTTGGGCAACCTGTAATAACATTTTAAACTAAAAATGTCATTTTGATCATTTAAAAGGAGCATGTAAGTTGATTTTATGTTTCTAAAGCAATTTATACAGCAGTTTCTGACTTTCTGTACTGTTTTTTAGTTATAATTGATAACAATTTTGAAGTACCATTGTCAAATTTTGTAAGGAAATTGAGGCAGAACCACTGTATTTGACCAGTTTTTAAAAAGGTTGATGTCTCTATATTTGTTGTGACATGATTGATCATTTGTAGTCAAAGATAATTTGTCTTCAATTATTGAAAACTTAGTGTACCACAAATAGTATAGTCTTTATTTTATAGCGTTTCATATCAATTAATGAAAAAGCTTATCAAACATGACTCAATTTAGTAGAAGTAGTAGCACTGTAGTAGTAGTAGTAGTAGTAGTAGTAGTAGTAGTAGTAGTAGTAGTAGTAGTAGTAGTAGTAGTAGTAGTAGTAGTAACAATTCTCAGTTAAATGTCCACATGCATATTTAGATGTAATCAATTTCATTATTTATTTCCCAGGATGCAACATTCCTCTATGGCTTGGGCTGCGTGTACTTCCACTTCAACTCCTTTCAATGGTGAGTAGACGTTATTTTGTTTTGATCTATCTTTATAGCTATAAACATCACAGGGATTGACTGTAGCATTTTGGACACAACACCTACCCTTGTGTCAAACATGGTTTTGCACTCTGCGCTGGAAATCTGTGAACCTACCGAATGGCTTATGTTTATAAAGGGTGTTTAAATGAATATATTGTGTGCATCAATAACAATTATCTGCATACCTATAACATAGCATAAAGCTAAGAACATTTAGAGAGAACAGAAGAGCTGTGTACCTGGTGGCAATATCAAATGTTTTGCTAGGGTGCTAGTTGCAAATTGAGAAGATTTGGTTCAATAGCTTTCATTCATGAGAGATTTTCACTTGTAAAGATAGCTGCTTATGAATTAAGTAAATAAAATTAAATCAAGTGGGCAAAATGAATTATTGAATGTTAGTTTTTAAATCTTTTCTCATAACCTATTAACGGGGTTGGCAGGGAGGTATTTAAAGATGAAATTAAATTACATTTTTTTCCTAAATACCTGCATTACAGAGTTGGTAAATAAAAATGTCGCAAAAATCAGCACTATAAAAATTTGGATTCTTATGCCTAGTTGCTTATGATGGCATTGTGGGAGACTAAAAATCATTTACGAGACCCCCAATGGAAATGATAATAAATAGAATGTACGCCAATGACCAGCCTGGTCTCACCTTTTCCTATAAAATTTAAGGAAGCTCAGAACCCTTCAACTTGTCTTACTCACTATAAACAGTCAATAATGGAAATGAAAATCAAATACATGCCAATGACAATTCCAGCCTTAACTAGGGTTTCAATTTGTTTTACTCACTGTAAACAGTCAATTATTGAATTGAAACTTGTTTACATACCAATGAAAATTCTAGTCTCACTTTTTCTAACTATAAACAGTCAGTAATGGAATTGGAAATCCAAAGAGTGCCAATGATATTTCTTGTCTCATCCTGGTTTAACCACAGAATACCTGAATCCCTCATCTTGTCTGACTCACTGTAAACAGCCAATTATGGAATCGAAAATTACATGCAAGTGACAATTCTGCTCTCACCCTTGATTAACCAAGGAATTCTGGAACCTGTTGATTTGTCTGACTCACTGTAAAGAGATTTCTTATTGGTGATAGTGGTTGGTGTGCTTGCTGGCATGTACTCCAGCCTTTAACCCTTGATAGTTTGCACACTGCTGATTTAAGCCATTCATGCCTCTAGATCTACTTGACCACTGTTGTCTGGAACTGTCATACTTTTGAAAATAACTTCAAAATGAAGCCTGAATTTGCAAAATATTAGAACAAGAGTTGCATTGAAAGTTGTGATAAACATATCTCCTTCAGATATTGTCTTAAAAGTTGTTTTTGTAAGGGAGGTATCATCAAAATAGGAAGTCGTTTTTGGCTGCTACTGGCAAGAATGTGTTCACCCTTGATTATTTGCACACTGCTGATTTAATAATTACAATGAGATATGAAAATTAATCATGTAAGCATGGAGAGTAATCATGGTACAAAATATTTGATCGTTGGTCATTTAGATTACCAATTAGGAAAAGGGAACAGGATATTGACCTGAATGATGTCCAATGAATGATTGACTCAAAATCATTTTTCTTGTCATGTTTGACAGCCTGCTTTCAAATGATATACAAATATTACTTATGTTCAATGGTGTCTGACCATATTTATGCACCAGATAAGAATTGGTTAACCCATTCATGCCTGGAGATCAACTTGACCAGTGTCGTCTGGACCTGTCATACTTTTGAAAAGAGAGTTGTAGGTAGACTTCTGATGAACAATTCTCCTTCAAATAGTTATGATGTATTGCTTTCGTTAGAGAGATATCACCAAAATTAGCACTCAGGTGACACTACTGGTGCTTAAAAGATGCTAAAAACAGAGTGCATCGTGGGATACATGGACGCCCCCACATGGCTGCCTCAGGCCTGTTACTTGGTCACTTCTGTAAGCTGTTTCTGAGTAGTGCTGAAGAGGACAGGTTTGGGGGAGGACCTTAAGCAGTAGCATAAGGGTTAAGAGTACCAAAACATCATAGAATTGATAGTACTCATGTGTCAGGGTTTCAGTCATATTTCAGGTTTTATGCAAATTTTATATTGGCCAAATTAGCCACCAGCAGCATAAGGGTTAATATAGCTGTTGATGTGTCACATGCTGGGGGAGGGTGTGTGGGCGGTAGTGAGTAGTAGACCACAGATATTCCGTGCCCAGTCGGGGAACTCTTTAGCCTGTGGAGGGAGGAATGTCAGGTGTGACCACAGGTATGCTGTATGTCTCGTTAGGCGTGGTCCGCAGGTGTGACCTGTCACGAGCCCTTTTACCTCATACATCCGTGTAGAACGGTCTTGATGACGAGAGGCACGCGCATTACTTCAGGTACCTTTTTGCAAATTCGCACATGATCTTTTATTACTTGACTTTACTCTTTAAATTTAATATTCTTATATGGTGCTTTACTTCTTGATATAATTCAAATGGGGGAAAATACACATTACATGCAAGGTGCACTGTGTCAGGTTGTAACTGCCAATTTGGGGTACATGCATTACTTCAGGTATCTGTTTGCAAATTCTCACATGATCTTTTACCTCTTGACTTTACTCTTGAAATATGCTATTCTTATATGGTGCTTTACTTAGATTGATATAATTCAAATGGGGAAAGTACGCTAACCATGTAAGGTTGAACTATGCCAATTGGGGTATATGTGTTATAATAAGAATAATGTGTTTAATATTTTTCCTGACCCCATATGTCGTGTCTGCAATTTAGTTAGAGACCCCTTTATTTTTAGCTGATATTATATGTGTACATTCCTAATCTTTCCAAGCCAGTCATGGAGAATTAAGGTAGAAAGTGTGAAAAAAGGTTAACCCATTAATGCTTGCAGCAGCCAAAACCGGACTGACAATTTTGATGAAATATTGCAGGCTAAAGCTAAAGTTAGGCTAAGAAATATTAGAAGGAGAAACTTATTCAGAACATTCCCTACAATTCTACTTCATATGTTTTGTAAAATCATTCTTAGTTTCTAAGTTGTTGTCAAAAGTATCATTGAACCAGATGACAATTCCTAGAGGAGCACTTAAGTATTAATATGTAATGAGTTAAAGACTATTGAGGAGATTCTTGTTTAAATCTTGTCAATGATCAACAATTTCACTCCACTGGTATGGTGAAGAACCTTGATTAGTTGCTCCTCTTGCCACCAGGTGTCTCTAGTGGTCCTGCGTGGATGGCCTGACCCAGTAACACAGGTCCCTATCTCCCATTAGTCAGTCTCCCTCAAAGCCTGGATTAGTTGCTCATCCTGCCACCAGGTGTCTCTAGTGGGCCTGAGTGGATGGCCTGACCCAGTAACACAGGTCCCTATCTCCCATTAGTCAGTCTCCCTCAAAGCATGGATTAGTTGCTCCTCCTGCCACCAGGGGTCTCTAGTGGTGCTGAGTGGATGGCCTGACCCAGTAACACAGGTCCCTATCTCCCATTAGTCAGTCTCCCTCAAAGCCTGGATTAGTTGCTCATCCTGCCACCAGGTGTCTCTAGTGGTGCTGAGTGGATGGCCTGACCCAGTAACACAGGTCCCTATCTCCCATTAGTCAGTCTCCCTCAAAGCCGGATTAGTTGCTCCTCTTGCCACCAGGTGTCTCTAGTGGTGCTGAGTGGATGGCCTGACCCAGTAACACAGGTCCCTATCTCCCATTAGTCAGTCTCCCTCAAAGCCTGGATTAGTTGCTCTTCTTGCCACCAGGTGTCTCTAGTGGTCCTGCGTGG
The DNA here is from genome assembly GCA_963942565.1 of Maea johnstoni. Classification (NCBI taxonomy): domain Eukaryota; kingdom Metazoa; phylum Annelida; class Polychaeta; order Spionida; family Magelonidae; genus Maea; species Maea johnstoni. The sequence goes on from OZ012698.1 coordinate 30,091,710, forward strand.
ATGGCCTGACCCAGTAACACAGGTCCTTATCTCCCATTAGTCAGTCTCCCTCAAAGCATGGATTAGTTGCTCCTCCTGCCACCAGGTGTCTCTAGTGGTGCTGAGTGGATGGCCTGACCCAGTAACACAGGTCCCTATCTCCCATTAGTCAGTCTCCCTCAAAGCATGGATTAGTTGCTCCTCCTGCCACCAGGTGTCTCTAGTGGTGCTGAGTGGATGGCCTGACCCAGTAACACAGGTCCCTATCTCCCATTAGTCAGTCTCCCTCTAAGCCTGGATTAGTTGCTCGTCCTGCCACCAGGGGTCTCTAGTGGTGCTGAGTGGATGGCCTGACCCAGTAACACAGGTCCCTATCTCCCATTAGTCAGTCTCCCTCAGAGCCCCAGTGACAGCAGCTCGAGTCTTGGGGATTACCCTGAGATCTGACGAGATCCTCCTCTGTTCCGCGTCTCTGTGGTGTAGTGTGGCTATGATTAAGTCGGTCTCTAGCTCCTTTGAGGACTGTACAATATGCCTCAGTAGCCTGGGGAAGTGGGGAAATTGATTTTGTTCTCTCATTGGGATGAGCCTGCCGTGTCCATTGGAGCCCATCAATTTCTGTGAGGTATCATTCCCGGATAATTTGCGGGTTGTGCAGTGTCATCTGCTGAGAGCAGTGGGAGAGCATCTTTCCTTGACAGGGCGGGGTTTTCTAGGATATCTTTAACAAAATAACAATAGCAGAAGCATCTGTTGAATGATGCCCACTTAAAAAGACACTTCATTGCAGTGAGCATCCCACTTAAAAAAGACACTTCATTGTAGTGAACATGCCACACTTTTCTTTCCTATAAATTTCATACTATTTCAGGCACCTGTAATACCTTGAAATTTCACTAGCCAGGTAGGGCTAGGTGGCCAGATATCACCTCTGATATGTTTGTGCAAGCTGTTACATATTTCAGATATACTAGATAACTAGGGATTGGCACCTTTAAAATTTCAAGATAGAATATTGATATTTCCTTAACGATACAATATCTTAACACCATGTTTAACGATACTGCATGCCTCCCATGGACCATGACAGGGTCTAAGCCAGGATTTCAAAACTGCCTGTCCAGCACTTCCAAAAAACATGCAGGAACATTGAGAGCTTGGCTCCTTAGCAGCACAAACTCATATTGACATGCCTGTCTGCAGCCCATTGGTTGATTGCTGACACTGGGCTTTTTCCTAGCACTGTCACAAGCAGGATCACTGATCTGATTTAACCCTTATGCTGCTGGTGGCTAATTTGGCCAATACAAAATGATGCAAAAAACGAAGAAAAAAAATGATTGAAACCTTGGCATATGGTACTCATCTGAGAGTACTCATTGAGACCTTTCCAATGAATACCAACATGACAGGGTTTAGATGGTTTTCAAAAATCTTGGCGTTCTCGTACTTTGGGCGAAAGTAGTCTCAGCATTGGAAGGGTTAAGGGACCATTGGGATCATTTATGTAGTATTTCTTCCTTCAAGATGTTTACCATCTTATCCATGACTCAGACCCTGAGTATTTAACATCCATGTTGGAATAATATGTGTTGTATTGACAATAACTCATTCATGCCTGGAGATTTCCTTGGCAAGTGTCGTCTGGGCGTAAGAAGACTTTTAAAAATTACTTATAAAATTAATCGAAAAATGGGAAAATAGTTGGAGAAGATTTGTTGGTTAGTTAATGATTAACATTTCTTCACCAAATATTTGCCTATGTCTGAAACATATCCCCAAATTTGTCAGGGAGTTTTGGCCGCTGCAGGTATGAATAGGTTAAGTCAATCATGAAACTCTTCCCATTAGACATTTTGATGTCTGTTGGATGTGTAGCAGAAATGTCAAGAATAAATTTTTATCAATATCTAAACTTTTTCTGTGATTACCAAAAAAACCTGTTGCGTACAATACCAACATAAGGTATTTCTTCTTTGGATTGATGTGTCACATACATTTTTACTACATTTATCAATGGTCAAACTGATCTTGAAATCGAATTAGTTTGTGGAAATTGTATAAACTGGTTATCAAATAGGTTCAGGGTGTTACATTAACAGGAAACAACAGAACTAGATTTATTGAAATTTAGTAATATTTTAGGGTGAAATAAAGCTTCAAGTCCTTATTGGGCACTTATAACATGTTGCTTAGATTTGTTATAAGAATTTCCAAAAAATACATATATCAACAACTGAAATGTTTTTGGGATTGATATTTTATAAGCCCATTTTAGAAAGTTACCTTAATGGGCATTTTTATGTTGGTTCATATTAATTGACTTGTTAATAATTAGATTTATCAATGTATTTGGGATTGACAATTGTATTAGCCTATTGTAGTAAGTGATCAAAATGAGCATTTTCATGTTGGTTGTATGTGCTTATTGAGTTAATAACAATTAGATTTATAGACATCTTGATCATCATGATCACCATTCATGGTCACCAGATGTGCACTTGATTGTGACTAATAGGTCAGTTACGAAACAGGAAACTAGATAGTTCCAATCTTGACCACTAGGTGGCTGCCCCACGGCTGACCCAGTGACTTGACCTTCCAACCTGCAGTTGCTATTTTTAGCCAAGATGGTAATTGAAATCTCTAGGATGCGGACTCGGCAGTCCCCCTCTTGAGATAAAAGGCTCGCAGGTGGAGGGGGAGAAGGAGGAGGCGAAAAAGCGAGAAAGGAAGCAATGATGTAGAAGGTGGTTCACCGCCACCTGATGAAATATTCAGTCCCTGTGCTGGAGTAGATTCTACGCTCGCTGCGGAAGAGGAAATGAGAAGTCTGAGGAAGGGATAAATCACCACGTTAACCCATTGATGCTCAGTATATGAGTTCCTCTTGTAATTGTCTGTATCTACGATACTTTTGATAATGACTTTGAAATTCGGAATGATTATACAAAATATTTGAAGAAGAGTTGTTGGTTATGTTCTGAATAAAATTCCTTCAAATTTTCCCAATTTTTCCTTTTACCTGCAAGATTTCAGCAAGATAACCCATTGATGCTTAGTATGAGCTTCTCTTGTAATTGTCGTCTGGATCTATGATACTTTTGATGATGACTTCGGAATTCAGAACGATTTTACAAAATATTTGAAGAAGAGTTGTTGGTAATTTTCTGAATAAAATTCCTCCATCAAAAATTTCCCCATTCTTGCTTTTGCCTGCAAGATTTCATCACAATTAGCTCAGGAGTTTATGGTAGAAGTCTGGTGGAATGGATTAAGGATGGGAAGGATGAGGATCGGTGATTAGTTAATTGGAAAAAAAAAGAAAACAAACAGTTAACTCATTATAGCTCACGGCAGCCAATACAGCAATGTTACACCTTGATATTATGTAAAATCAAAGTTGTTTCACCCCTCCCTAGAGTAGCCTAGTCAATTCTTCAAATTTTCTTTTAACTGTACAACTTTTGATATCGCCGCTGCACAAAACCTCTATTCCGTGTCAGAGCCGTCAGCAAGTTGACATTGACATGTATATGGAAGAAGAAGAAGATTATCATTCTCATTTTCAAAGCTATTAACAAAAATATCTTTGATCCAGATGACACTTTCTGTAGGAACTCTTAAGCATTACTGGGTTAAAGGGTTGAATTAAGAGGGTCCCCAAAAGAAAACAACAGTGGCTCCTTTTAGTCTGCCGCTGTCACATGACCAGCCTGTTGCCATGGAAACTGCTTTGTTAGTTTTATTGTTCTCCTGAGTCCGGACATGAGTTTGAGTAAATAATGCAGTAAAACTTTTCCCTACTCTTCTCCATTTTGGGAATACTGATTGCAAACTGTTAATACATTAATGCTTGCAGCAGCCAAAAGCAGCCTCAGATTTTTGGTAACATCCTTCATAAAAAAAAACATTTATAGGAAAAGATGTGAAGGAGAAATGTTCATCATATTATTACCCAGAACTCTTCTACAAATATTTTATAAAATCAGTCTTACTTAATAAGTTATTGCCAAAAGTATCAAAGAACTACACCACAATTTCAAGAATAACCCGCATTAATGGATTCAGATCCACTTACCCAGGCCTCTTGCGTTGTTTGGTGACTTTTTCTCACCTCAGAGCTTGCCCCGATAGCCAAGCGGTGTAAGGCATTGCCACCATACTCTTAGCCAGCAGGATGTCTGGGTGTCATTTGGACACCCGAAGCCTTAAAAAGCACCCCTCAGGACACCCAAAAAACTTTAAGGGGATTTTCTAAAAATGTCAATTTCGAGCTTGTTAGTTTTTCACCTGAACACAGGGTTTTAGCCAGGGTTTTAAAATGCTTGTCCAAAACAGCAATTATACAATTTCAGCCGGTCCAGGTTTAGCTACTTAAAATCCTTATACCAACCACATTTAATAGCCTATTGTGTTTGTTCTGTATGACCATTCTGAACTGTCGAAAATCTTTTTAAAGTACCGATTAACTCTCATTTAATGGATTTGAATTTAATTTATAAGCTGTTCATGATTTCATTAAGGTAAGCAATTGTCTAATAACCAATCAAATCTCTCTTTTTCCTTGTTGCCAAGGTATATTCCATCCATCACCATGGATACCAGACTGATGATATTGCTATCTCCAAGTTTGACATCCTGGTTATGAAAAATGAGAAGCAAATACTTTTTTTCTGTCTAACATTCATCACCTTGGAAACGGGATAAATTTCGCCATGGCAATGACAAAATGGCAGGCCAAACACAATACGACCTTGTAGCCATGATTCAGACTCCAGAGTCCAGACACTATGGATTTTGTTGCATCTGCTGTTTGGTTGGTTGTCATGGTAACATGTTGCTAGGCAGAGATGAACTATGGATTATAGCATTAAAGGCTCCTCATCCTAAATCCCACAAGGGATTAAGGAAACCTTGTTATGAAATGATTTTTGTTCTTCTTGAGTCATGATGATCTAAAATGCTCTATGAGAAATAAAATCTAGAATAATTTAAAAATATATTTTTCTGACAAAACCATCTATTGCAAACTATTCAAGGGGACATATCAGAAAAAAACAAAGACACCTTTGAATATATTGTAAAATAGGTACATGCTTTATTTTAGAATTGCTTTTCAAAGTATTTTTGATCCATATAATTTCTTGATTTTCGAGGACATATATAGGCATTAAAGGGTTAATGATTTAATGAAGCAAATTCATTTTCTTAATCCATATTTGGTCAGAGAGTTAAGGCCTATGGTATTGCCACAAAATGATGGCTGTTTTGTTTGAAACACACAATCAGGGGAGTTCAACATGAATCTCAACTCTAAGTGCTGCCATCTAGTGTCCAAGCACAAAACTAGTGTAAATCGAATTATTTGATATTTGATTATAGAGTAGGAGCCCATGGTAATGCCTTAAGCTGAGGGTTGTGGTGGTTGCTTATCGGAAACTTGTACAGGGTCAGCAGAGTTCATTGTCAGGGCAGAACCTGGTTAACTCATTCATGCTTAAGAGTTATTAACCCTAATGCTGCTGGGAATTAATTGGACAAATGCAAAAAAGATGCGAAAAAACCTGTAAAATGACTGAAACCCTGGCAAATGGGTACTCATCTGAGAGTACTCAGCAAGAGCTTTCCAATGAGTACCCACAAGACAGGGTCTAGATGGTTTTCATAAATCTTTGCGTCATTGTACTTTGGATGAAAGTAGCCTCAGCATGGGAAGGGTTAAGGAAATTATCGGCTGTATCTATGATACATTTCACAATAACAGGATCAGGGGAGTTCAGTGCAAATCTCAACTCTAGTCAAGTGTTTAACCTTATGAGTTCAAATTGTAATTCTATTTTACCAGATGCCAAGAAGGGCTCGATGCTAACAGTGAACCGCTGGCCCCTGGCCAGTAGAAATTCCCAAAAAGGGCTTCGGCAGTCAAAATAAAACCCAACAACCTCAATGGTCCTACAGGGCCAGTAAACACTTAGGGACATTCTTGTAAACAAATTTCCCCCAAAGAATGTCCCTAAATGTTTTTAAATTACATGAAAATAAGATAAACAGAAATAAATATTTTTGGTGAATTTTATGCAATGTTTTTTCTTGTTATGTTAATGAAAAAAATGTAGTACCATCCTGGGTGTTCCTGCTGGGCCAGTAACACTTCGAGTTAGCATTGAGGCCTGCCAAATTTTAATGGAAATTATCAGCCATAATCCTATACCAGATTGTTAATTAATTATGATCCACCATAGTCATATGTGTACCAAAATGGGCCTTGAATCAAACACAATCTTATGGTAGCCAGTAACATAATCGTCGATTAGAATTGCTAGCCAGTTTCTTCTTGCAACACATTTGGACATCTCGCACACATAGAGGGGTGCATGGTACTCTAGGGAAGTGTTTCTACAAACGCATACATGGCATTTGAAAGGTTAAGGAAAACTAGCATATTTGGTTATAGGGTCTGTTTCCTTAAAGTCAGTGATATATTTGTGTCATAATGCAGCGGTGCATACTATAAGTCTCAACTAGTGCTGCCATCTAGTATTTACAAATAATACTATGCAAATTAAGCAAGAGGATAAATGGTTACAGAGTCAAGAGGCTGTTGTCTTGCCTCAATGTCAGGGTCATAGTTGTGTCAAATCACAATCAGGGAATTTCAGGATCCGGTGTGCATTTTATGTTCGTTTCAGATCTAGGTGCTGCCACTGATATTGTGTCAAAACATTGGATCAAGGCTACACAGTGTGAATCTTAACTCTAGGTGCTGTCACCTAGTATTTAAGAAGAAAACTAAGCAAATTTAGTTCAATATGAATCTCAACTCTAGGTGCTGCCACCTAGTATTCAGATATAAAACTAGAGAAATGTGGTTTGTTTGTTTGTATTTGGTTACAAGTGCAAGAAGCAGCTAGGATCAGTGGGGGAGGATGAGAGTTCAATATGAATCTCGACTCTAGGTGCTACCACCTAGTATTCTCAAATAAAACTAGGTTCGTTTTGTTCATATTTGGTTACTGAGTCAGGGCTTGTTTTGTTGCCTTGGATGCTGGGTCATGATGATTGTTATTGTGCTGAGATCAAAAGACATCCAGCTAAGATCAGTGGAGTTCAATATGAATCTTGACTCTAGGTGCTGCCACCTAGTATTCACAACTAAAACTAGGTTTGTTTGTTAGTATCTGGTTTCAGGGTCAGCGCCTGAATGCTGGGTCCTGATGATTGTTATTGTGCTGAGATCAAGAGACAGCTAAGATCAGTTGGGGGAGGGGAGTTCAATGTCTCGGCATGACCTGGTCAAAGCATCATACCGCCATGAGTGTCGTCCTTGGCTGCTGGCTCTCAAAGGTGACGACGAGCATCGAGCCTCAGCCCTCTCTCTCTCTCTCTGTATGAGTGCACACTCCCTCCTCCCTGCTAGTAATCGTAACGGTAGAGGATAAAGCCTGCTCAGTGAGTGCTCCTCCGCTACTACAACCAGCGCTGAAAGTTCACGAACTCTTGGGTCACGCCAGGGCACGCCGCAGAGTCCATTATCATACCTAAAGGGGGTGTGGGTTCTTTAGGATCCTCACAGATCCATAACGAAAAGGGAAATGAAGTGAAATTAATGAAAATGGCTAATAGAAAACAACAATCGTAAAGAGGTATTTACAGTATATATTAATTCTATAGGATCATTGTTTTTGTTATGCAGTTGCAAACTCTTCTGTTGTTTCATAACTCTTCCTGCCCTCCCTTTCCACGATAACAATCGAGGCGAGATGACAAAAAACTTTTTGCTCCCCCCAGGGTCATAGTGACGGTGTGTGTGTTTTTATCATGGTCACTGGAGAAATTCCTGTAGTAGCGTAGATTATCGCTAACGACGGACGCCCGGCAGCGTGCCCCCGGTTTGACACCTGGTGACGAGATCACGTACCGCAGTATTACCCGAAGGGGTCAGCGTGATTCCTCCAGGTGAATATTATATTTCATACATAGACGAGGAGCGTAATTTATGGGAACAGGGTACGCCCGAGTGCCCACAAGAGGCGCCCTAAGTACGTAATTGGCTGAAATATTTCAAGGGTGACCAGGCGCGCCTGAATAGAGGAATTTGCGGGGTTGACTGCTGGAAGTAATAATACCTTTTTCACTGCTTTGGTCTACTGCCTCGCTTCTCCAGACTAATTTACACCACAAGGGATTTACCTGCTAAACAACAAAGGTAAGGAGCTAAAAAATAGAAATGTACTTTTTTGGGATGATTAGTAGGTTTTGTTTTTGGTTTCATCGAAGTTTGACCCAAAGAAGGGGCTTAAGTAGTAGCAGGGCCAAATAGACATTCATCAGATTTCAGGTGTCACATTTTGGAGATGTCAGAAATGTACTGTTTGGGGTCATTAGGCTTTGTACTGTTTTGGGATGATTAGTAGGTTTTGTATTTGGTCTCATCGAAGTTTGATCCAAGAAAGGGCTAGTAGTAGCAGGGCCAAATAGACCTAAGATTTCAGGTGTCACATTTTGGAGATGTCAGAAATGTACTTTTTGGGGTCATCATTAGGTTATGTACTGTTTTGGGATGATTAGTAGGTTTTTTATTTAGTCTCATCAAAGTTTGACCTAAAAAAACAAAAAAAGGGACTAGTGGTAGGGCTTGAATTTGAAGATTACATAAATCTACCGCTTTGGGGTCATTATTAGGTGTATCAATGTTTGACCCAAAGAAAGGGACAAGTAGTAGCATGGTCAAAAAGACACTCATTAGATTTCTGGTGTCACAATTTGGAGATGACAGAAATGAACTGTTTTGGGATAATTTATTTTTTATTAGGTTTTTTATTTGGTCTCATTGGATTTTGACCCAAGAAGGGGCTTGTAACCGGGCCAATTAAACACTCATTTGATTTCAGGTGTTACATTTTGGAGATGACAGAAATGTACCGTTTTGGGGTCATTATTAGGTTATCGAAGTTTGACCCAAAGAAAAGGGCTAGTAGTAGCAGGGCCAAATAGGCACTCATAAGATTTCAGGTGTCACATTTTGGAGATGACAGAAATGTACTTTTCATTTCTCAGTCATTTCTAAAGCACACAACTAAAATTAGGCAGAAATACTGCACTCTCAATATTGTTCCATTAAAAAATGCTAATTCAACATACAGATTTGTGTCTGCCTGCACAATAACATTATGAAATTAATGCCAGGAAGAAAATATGTGCATGAAGGTAGGTCAGTTTAGTCCAAAACAATGCTAAGAATTGGTATCAATATAAGAATTATTCAGAGCAATAATGTCAAACAATAACCCCCCCCCCCCCCCCAAAAAAAAAAAAATGTTTGGAAAGACAGTTTTACTGTAAACCTTTATGATTTCCACCTAGCCTATCTCAGAATCCTGCGTTATTGACTCAGTCTACCTGTAGCTGTTTCTACAGGTGTGGGTGTGTTTACCTGTCTATGAGTTACCTGAGGACATATGGATAGACCTTGACTCCTGGCATCGGATCACATGTATTTATTACACAACTGTCAGGCTGTATCATTATTATTCTACAGATTAACTCTTTCATGCCTGCAGCAGCAAAAACCGCCTGACTATTTCATTAAAATCTCTATGACAAAAGCAATATTTAAAAAACATTTGAAGGAGAAACAACAGACTCAAAATAACAACTACTTTATTTCTAATACTTCTACTTCTACTACTACTACAACTACTACTACTGTAAATTCTCGCAAATCTCATACACTTTTTATTAATTACGATTTTCGTTGGCTGGTGGTGGCCGAAATTTACTGAAAATAGCGATCAAATGTCAGACACTGTGGCTGAGATTTGTCGATATTATCAATTGAAATACGATACCTACTTCCGGTTTCGCACCGATCGTCTTTTGGCGGATATGGGCACTAGAAACGATCGTTAATAATCTAAAATCAATTGCAAACTTTGGAAATCTAAATGTTTTTTTCTTATATCAATGAAATTTACTTTTTACTTTGGTAAAATGTGTCCTTGGATGAATAGGGGGTGGGCGAATTTCCCCAGTAATTATTTGGTAAATTAATTATAGTGGCCGAGTTTCCTAGGGCGGCCGAGATTTCCGAGAATTTCCTGTACTACCACTACCACTACTACTACTACTACTACTTCTACAACTACAACTACTACTGCTTTTACCACTGCTTCTAGTAATATCATCACTATTGTTACTACAAGTACTACAAAAACTACTATTGCGTCTACTATTTCAGCCACTTCAATCATTTCCATAATATGATATTGTTATGAACACACAAGGAAATACACACACCAAATGTCCCAGTCTGGCTATTTTTCCACCACTATGTTTGTCTGGTAGTGTCGCCGGCAGGATTTATATGGCTAAAATAGCTAGAGCCCCCAACATGAGAAATGTGTCTTGTTGTGACCCTGAACCCCCCAGTAGCCATTATGAGTGAGCAAGGCTATTCCACTGTCATGGCAGATTAGATCGGCAGGCGCCAAGGCCAGCACTCTGGCCTGGATCGGCGACTCACTCTCGTGTCCCCTCTCTCAGTCTCTGTTTAATAGCAGGCCTCAATATTCCTCATGCTGATCACTACCTAGACCAGCCTAGCTACTAGGCTGTACTGTGTTATATGTATAAATCTATGCCTACACCATTTAGTTCATACACTTCCCACATGAGGGGGTGGTGCTGGCAGTATTTCCCACTTCCCTCCTAGCATACCACAGCGCCATCTATCCACAAGGGATAACTTCTAATATGACACGAGAGACAGACTAGGTCCTTGGCTATGGTTTGGTAGTATAAGCCTTTTTCTGTTCTGGCCTTTCTTAGCTGTTAGTTACTGAGACATATCATACATGGTGATGGCGCCAAAGGTGGTTACTATGATCAGCTATAACCATAGACATCTGGAAAGATCTTACTGTGGCCACCTGTGGCCACCTGGCGAGCAGTTTCAGAACTAATTCTGGTTAGACTCAGTTTCGAAGTTAAGGTGATATGGTTTTCGGTTACTTGTAAAAAAAAAAGAGGTAAAACAACTGCTTGGCCCAGGGCTAGGACAACTGCTATGCCATGTATTGCCACAGCATCCATTGCCTTCTTTGGAGATAGTATTTCTTATACTTGCTGAGACATTGCCACTGGCATCTTAGACTAGTCCCTGTATGTGGTCTCAGATGAAGAGTACATGGATTGGTTGCCATTCTTGCCTCGGACCAATTACCATAGGGCCCATTGTAAATTTATCTATATTTATATAAACGTCTTCACACTAAGACAGTTCATTATTTATTAGCAAGATTTCTTAAGATGACGGGAAGCAGGCCTTATTGTTAAAGCTATCTTCAAGATTCTGTATGATTTAGAAAATGTATATATTGAAAACTTTGAAGGCGTCAATCCATAATAAGTAATCGCAGTTGTGGGTTTGACTAAGCTAGCCCAACAAGATAACCTCTGAAAAAGGGTTCATAACTTAATTACCTTTCATTTTGTTACTAATTCTAGATGACTTATTTATTCTTATCTTATTTCATTTTCAGGTATGTATGCGTTTTTGTTTCTTATCACTATCAACATTACCCAGCCAGTTTCGTGCATGGTAAGTTGTTTTATGTTTTTCCTTAGCCTAGCTCCTAGGCTTACTGTGTTTTTACTGTATTATATATAAATGTATGCCTGCACCTATAGGTATGCTTCATAGGGACTTGTGGCCCACTGTTCACACAATTGCCACACGAGGGGGTTGTATTGGCCGTAAATTTATTGGCAGTAAATTTATTTCCAACTCCCCTCCTGATACACTGCAGTGCCATCTATCCACAAGGGATGACACTTAAATATGGCCTTGGAGGCAGGCTAGTTGTTCCTCTATCTCTGGCCTATTGTAGACTTGCTCTGAATTTTTGTTAAATGGCAAAGTCTCAGCGATCAACCTTGAGTGGATTTTATACCAGGTTTAGTTCTGCATTTATCCTCAAGGCAGGGTCATAGCTAGTATTTCAAAATACCTGTCTGAAAAAGCAATTCCGATGTTTCTGCTGGTCCAGATTAAGCTGCTCAGCTTCCTCAAATCCTTATTATATCAACAATATTTAATGTCCTAGTGTGTTAAAATGGGCAATTTATACTTCTGCCATTTCATAGAAGTTGGTTTGTTGGGCAAAGATTTGGTTTCTACCCTAAGAAAGTCAAAATTGAAAATTCTTTATGAAAATTCTTCATGAAAATATATGCCTTTCCAAAAAGTAGATTTTTAGGTAACTGAATACAGGCAGAAAAGGTCCTAACAAAGTCCCTGCATGAAGGGAGTGGCACAATAATTCTTTGTGATAAGTGCAACCCATTACCGAGCTATCATCTATAGTTTGATAGAGACATCAAACCCACTTGCCATCTAGTATGGTGGTCAGTGTCTTAGCTTGGATTTTTAAACCGGGTGCCTAAATTCAGACACAAATTTGAGCGTTAAAATGTCCAAATGACCAGACACCCTTCTGGCTAACACAATGTTGGTGGCGGCATTGAAACCTTTCTATATCACAATCTCTGGCCACCATGCTCTGTGGCTGACATGACTTCAGTCAGGTAGATAGGGTGAGAACCGTGAGGGGGAGAACCTACAGGTACCCAACAAAACACTAGAAAAGCCTCTCTTTCGTCAGGTAATAATTCTGTGCCTAACAAAGCAGGGTTTTCAGCACCATCAGTGTCAGATATAAGTATCCTCACGATATACTAGCCCACAGGGACTAATGGAGACAAGGATGATTTGCACTGCTGAAGACTCAGGTATCTAGTCAAAACATCACAGTGAGGTAGTTATCATCTTTTACAACTTCAGAACTTGTGCCAAATTGTATTATTGTAATTTTGGGTAATGTTTATTAAAAGATTGGCTAGACTGCAATTAAATATCATATACAACTAGCCCTGTGCCTGTCGGACCCAGCAATATATATATATATATATATATATATATATATATATATATATATATATATATATATATATATATATATATATATATATATATATATATATATATATATATATATATAAAAATATATATATATATATATATATATATATATATATATATATATATATATATATATATATATATAAATATATATATATATATATATATATATATATATATTTATATATATATATATATATATATATATATATATATATATATATATATATATATATATATATATATATATATATATGTGTGTGTATGTATATATATATATATATATAATATATATATATATATATATATATATATATATATATATATATATATATATGTCGTGGTAGAAACTGCGATCCGGTAGGATCGCCGATCCTACCAGTAGAAACTGCGATCGCAGTTTCTACCGGTAGAAACTGCGATCGCAGTTCCTACCAGGATTATGCTGGTAGGAACTGCGATCGAAGTTTCTACCGGTAGGATCGCCGATCCTACCAGAACAACCTTATCATACCTTGGTAGAAACTGCGATTCAATAAAGGCTGTGATAGTATTGATATGTTTAGCAATCTAGTAATTGCAGTAGTAAGATATTAAGTTTTTTGTAAGAATTTCAAAGCATAAAGCACCTTTATTTCCTCATTATGACACTTATAGTAGATAACTAATGAGTATGAATTCACCTTTGAATAGCACCATCTTCATGAATTCTTCAATTCTCTCTTATGCAATCTTTCATGCTATATTTTAACATAATCACCTATCATTCAACAGTTAGATTTAACTATTTATACAAAGTTAACTCCCAACATATACTGGTACAATGTGACATCATGAAAAGGCTTCAAATATTTTCATCACAGTCACACAATAGTATAACCTATTTATACAGTATTATGAAGATACTATATCTATCTATTTCGATATACAAAGTATTGAATAAAACTTTGTATCCAAGTACTCATTTCTTCATTCAGTTGTTCTTTAGAAAGTAGAAAGTAGTCTGCTACTCCTATATTTTTGAAAATAACTTGGCAATAAAGCGAAAGTTCACAAAATATTTGAAGTTGGTGTATGGCATGTGATCACCATTTCTCGATCAAATGTTTTCCAGAAAAATGTTTGTAAGCAAAATATTTTCAACATTGTCAGGGCTGTTTTACCTGCTCTGAGTATAAATTATTGAAAGTTATTGAATTTTATATTTATCTTCAATCCTAGAAAAGTCAAATTGAAAACATTTGATAACTATCAGCTTCACATTAGCGAATGACCAGTCAATTACCTATACCCAACAATTAATACCTGGATGTCTACCTTGTAACCTTAATTTCAACATAATTACATTCATGAGTAACTTTTAAGCGCAATTGAACCAAGCCCATATTTTCTATAATTACAATTGGATTACTAGAATAACAATTTGAAACAAAGCCGGATGGCTTCTCAGTTTCTTTGCAAATTAACAATAATATTGTAATTCTCCTCAATTGCACATTTTTCTCACTATTTGGATATAGAAGACTAATTTTAAATAATTGCCTCTAGTGTTTTACAACTCATCTGCCATGAAGCGGCTAATTCAAACCCTTAAATAGTGATTAAGTGGATCGCAGTTTCTACCGGTAGGAACTGCGATCGCAGTTCCTGCCAGCATAATCCTGGTAGGAACTGCGATCGCGGTTTCTACCGGTAGGAACTGCGATCGCGGTTTCTACTGGTAGGATCGGCGATCCTACCGGATCGCAGTTTCTACCACGACATATATATATATATATATATATTTATATATATATATATATATATATATATATATATATATACATATATACATATATATACATATATATATACACATATATAAATATATATATATATATATATATATATATATATATATATATATATATATATATATATATATATATATATATATATATAAATATATTATATAAATATATATACATATATGTATATATATATATCACTAATTATATTGGCAAGTAGCAATGACTTTTAGAACTAATTGATATTCAAGTCGCTCAATAGAGGAAATGTTCCGATTCATTACATAGTGTAATGAACTGTTTTTAGTTGAACTTTATCAGTGAAGGTTACTGGGTGCTACATAACCAATCATCAGATTATATCTTCCTTTCGGACATTTCATCACATTCAATAATTGCCCTTAATATAAACTGCATGCCCTCAATAAGTGATTAAGTCATAACCCAAGCGACAGGTCTCCTTCAAATAT